>LPNX010845703.1:36337-84529 GCA_001517045.1 Pseudotsuga menziesii
GGAGGAAGGACGCATGGAAGGGAGGAGGGAAACAGATGAAGTAGGGTATCGGGGAAGGAAGGATGGAGAAGGGATCGACGGAAGGTGGCGAGGGACTCAAGGAAGGGCTGGGAGGTTGATATTTTATTTTTATTTTATATTTGAGGAAGTTCATATACTTGGTTATGATTTCAAGTTGACAAAGAAAGACACTATTTACTCCAATACTGTAGATATTATCAAGAGGTTGTTGCCAAAAGAATAAGTTGCAAGATGAGAGTTTTCTCAACCAAGCCATAAATCTAGAAGGATTATGACATCTGAAATGATGGACATATATGTAGACTCAGATGGTGCGCCCATTGATAATAGAGAAAAATATGGTTCATTCACATCTTCATCCAATCCTTCATTTGCAAAAAATGTAGATTGTGATGGGGTGCAAAACCATGGATGAATTTGAATAATTTCACATGAAACATTTTAGATGTTTTTTTCTTATTATGATGTTTGTAATTAAAACTCTAAAAGAGTTTTTGACTATTTATATGAATCATTTGATCTTGTATGGTATAATATATGATTTCATTATGAATCACATCATAATATATTTTATTTTATATGGTTAGATAGGTGAAATTATTTATGAATTTTTTTTTTGCTTAGTATGCATGTTTCAAAAATGTTGAAATTTATCTCTTGATTTTAAAGTTTTTGTAAACAACAGTATGGGATGTTTAGGCCATGGCTCTTTTTTTTACCCTGAAAAAAAATGTGTATACTGGTATCAACACCTTTCTATTTGGGGGGTGTTTTAGGTGTTTTTTATACAAAAATTATTGCTTCTATGGCTAGAGTTCTTGTTCTTAGTATAAAGTTCTCGTTTCATAGTATAAGTGTTTTTTTGCAAACTATTTATCATCCATGCGTATGGGTGATAGCATGGATGCTGCTCTAGAATACTTACCATCACGCTTCCTCTTATCGACACCACACCACCATTCCATGCCTTTGGTTGATGCAATAGCCCGCATTCTAAAAGAATCGCCAGCATGCTCTCCTCTGTCCAACACCACTCCACCAGCTGCGGTAAAGAAGGAGTTGTATGCCACATCACACACGCTAAAGAGAACTGTTCACGCTAAAGAAGGAATGATGTTGTGCATTGGCGTTTGATTAGTTGATTGCATTAATGGTTGACTAAATTTAGAGAACAGTCGACCACTAAAGGGTCGACTTGCTCATCTCTGTAAACATTGTATATAAATGCCTCCATGCGCAGATCTAAAGGGTTGTTGTTAATCATTTCATTAGTTAGACAGTCATTTTCTGAAGAGAAGAACTCTGTACTTTTGTTCCATATTTTTAATAGAAGCTGTATGTTCCGTTGTTTATGATTGCGTTTGAGTAAGCGTTAACCAAGCACCACCCCTGATTGCTGACTCGGGCCCTTCATCAACTAGAGGTTTCTTTCTTGTAGTTTCGTTACCTTTCTTCCTTTGTAGTTAGCTAATTTCTAGTTTGTTTTTGGTATTATATTACTGTAAATGTTTATTTCATTTGCTTCCTGTAATGCATTTTATTTCCGAAATTAAATAGTTTTGTGCATAGTTTTCTTTCAGTTTGTCATAGTTTGCTTTCAATTTACTTTCAGTCATTTCATTTCCAGCTTTACTATTCAATTTATTTGCAAGTAGATAGAAAATGTTGCTTTTGTTAGAATAGATTCAATTCTATTGATTTCCTTTCTGTTATAAATTCATTCAAGTTAAAGTTCATGATTGTTTCTTAATGCGCAATGATTTCTTTTTATGAATTTGTTTAAGTTTATTTCACTGTTGAATTTGATCATTAAGTAGGTTTATTTACTGCTTCCTTGCATTGTATTTACATGTGCATAAATTCAGTTGAAGATTAGATCATTTAGGTTATTTTATATTATTTTAGTTATGCAGACTATCATTCGGACAGCCTGTTTGAACTGCCATTCACTCACCCCTTTCAGATCTATAGTTCAGTTTGCCATTCAGCCCATAGTTTTATTTTTAGTGTTTTTAATGTGTTTTGAAATTGTTTTAAGTTTTGTTTCTTTAGTATTTGAAGTATGATTTGACTGAAATAGTTAGATGATAGTTCTATTTAACATTGAAGTTAAAGTTAGGATGCTTTAGGTTATTTATTAAAGTTTTATCCTTATCCCTACCTCTTTTCACCTTGAACATGTCTTGAACTATGTTATGTTATGTTTCTAATTCTTTTTACTATTGCATTGTTTTGTGCTCATGCCTTTGGATTGATTTATTTGTTTGCATGTAAAACTTAGTATTAGATGTGTTGTACTTAGGAAAATATACTAGTACTTTGTAGACTGTTCCTTTTTTTGATTATCAAAAGAGACTTGTAGGATAGAATCTAAAGCCATTCCTATTAAGTTTTCTACTTGCTTCTCTTATCAAGTTCTCTTTATTAAGTTTTCTATAGTTTTCTTTTATTAAGTTTTCTACTTATTTTGAATTAGGCCTTCCTTGCATTCTAGTTTCCCATTTGAAAAGTTAGTTGTTGATAGTATCTTTTTAGTCTAAATTTATTTTCTTATGAAATAAATTATCAATTATTTAGTTTAATATTTTGTTCCGGTTCAATTACCTTAATAGTTGAATTCTTAGGAGTTTGACTCCATTTTTCATTTTGAAAGATCTTTCAATCTTTTGTTTGTTAAAATATTTCCACGATGCCATAGGAACCCTTCTACCTTCTCATATATTTTGTGTCAACTCTAAGCCTACCAACCCTGATCGATAATTAAATATTAGATGAATTAATCTAGATGATATAACACCCAACACTCCTCACCATCTATACCTAAGCACATTACTCGTGGGCTCTCTTTGGATCTTGGTAGCATTTGAAAATTATTCCTTTTCTAAGTTGTAAATGCAATTTCTCTTAAGGGAGCACTCTAATAATTATATCGATCTCTTTTATTTACTCATTAACTTAACCACCGGGTCACCTAATCATAAGGAGGTAGGTGTACCCATTGTTTTCATTACAAAATTCGCAATCATTCCTCAACATGATACATGAAGTGCATGAATTACTTAACAATTCCTCCCATAGTTGATTATAATTTAACTTAATCGTCTCATCTAGGGATCAAAACCTAGCCATCATGTCATATTTATAAACCACAAGGTAATAAGGCGTATAGTCATGAAATCTTGTCATATTTTGAACTTAGGCTCTATCCACATAATGTAGGCCACATCTTACGTTACAGTGAACACTTAGAATACATGGAAATAGTCATAGGTAATCACCTAAGTGAAACATATTGTCCTCAATATATAACAAGTTAATTAATTAATTTATTTATTTTAATTGACGTAGTATAATGTCTACTACTTGCATAAAAAATTGCAATCTATTAGTTAATGCATTGTAATTTAATTCGATAGAGGCAAAGTTCCTCATCATAAGATTCACAATTGCATACTACCCCCCCCCACCTCCTTTTTGTCTCTCCAAGAGCATATCTATAACACTCCTATAAATGAGGAATTTTGAGCACCATAGCCCAATATCCTATCTTAGAGATAGGATCCATCCCTAATACCATTCTAAATACCATAATGAATACATTTTTGTTTTCTGTAATTAGTTATCATTTCACATATTGGAATGTTAATATAGGATCAACCTCGAATTCTTCGTGTGTTAACCATGACAGTTACTTCTTCATTGTACTATTCCAAATCATCACAATCTAGTTTATACTAAGTTGTAATTTAACCTAATTCCCAATTCTACATTCATGAGCAAAAGTTTCTTTCTCCTATTTTCCATAAACAAGGGTTACTCATACTAAGGAAAATGTCTGAAGGTGAAGGGGATGAATGCACTGCTTCATCCCTACGTCGAGGTCATCGTGAGATGTTTCATGTGAATGCATAGTGTCGCATTGTCTTTGCAAGCTAGAGAGTCACCAATGACCACACCTATTGCGGGGTTGCATGATTTCTCACATGAACCCTCCTATGTTACTTAATTTGACTTGAATTGAAGTTAACTAGAGTAGCTTCTTAATCAAGTTATTTGTTAACTATATACTTTAATTCTGTAAATTTGGTTATAAATTTTAAAGTCTAAAGTTAATTAATTAACTAATTAGAATTATATTAACCCTAACATATGATTTAAACCTCAATTTATATTGATCTCTAACCTATAAGAATAATCCAAAATTACATTAATCGCAATGAATTTAATTAAGTTTAATTTAATCAATTTTTAATTATGTAATCAATTTTAAATTATTTTATAATCCAATTAAGATGCATAATAATTTGAAATAATATTTTATCTCATTTATTATATAAAAGAAATTAATCAAATTTAAAATACTTAACATTTTAATAAATTGAAATAATCAAAATAAAACATTTGAACCCATTCCCCATAATTAGATTTGGAATATATGAAAATATATGAAAGAAACAAAAAAGTAATTTTAAATACAAATTATATGAAGTTGCAGGAAGGCATGTGATGTGGGAGGGTGCATGACCGTCACCAGTCTCACCTCTGACGACCACTCGAACAAAACAAGCCCCTGAGTAAACAGTCTCCCATTTCTCCACCAAAATTCTATGAGCTCAACTGCAATGCTTATTAGTTTGCTAGGGTTTCAATTTATTTATTTATTAGTAATCTTTAACTGGTTAGGGTTTTGGGGCTGCTTCACGAAGGCCGTGTGAGGTAGTTGTGCTTTGACCTTCCATATGTAGTGCAAAGTTTTGGCTTTTGGTAGGCTTTATCTTCTTTACGTCTTTCGACTGACTCACTATTAAAGACCATTAAAAAATGTAATAACTATTTATCTAACAACTTAGCTTTAGAAATAAATTTGACTCGTTTATATTGCGGAATAGTGGACTACATATATTGAGGATTTTGATGATGACTTAGCATTGTTTGAGAGAATTTTATTGGTCAACACTAGAAGTGATGGGTATCTTTTATCCACACTTACCCTTTGTTGAGGAGGGACTTTCCATTTTCCCCACACTCGAATATGGGAAAGCAACTCATGTTCCTCTTTTGAATACTAAAGATGGTAACGATCCTCCAGTTCACTGCCTCCTCCACTTTACAACCATACATGCCTCTGCTTACTAAGTTTACTATGTGTATGAGTCCACCTCATCCGACCTCACTAGTAGGGATGATTTTAGGGGCGAATTATAGCCCATAGGCGAATTTTAAGGGGTGCCCAAAAAAAGGTGGGCAAATTTTTAATATTAAAATGTTTTTTTTAATTTAATAAATTAGCCCATATCTTATTTTATATATAATTTGCCTTGACTAAATAGCCTACGCGATTAAACAATGAAAATTCATAAAATCTAATTTAGCCAACCCGTCGATGGGGGAAATCGTGACATTCACCCCGATTTCTTCCATAATGGAGGTGAAATCGCCAAAAATTTACAATTTTGGAGGATAAATGGAGATGATTTGCCCAAATTTATGGTAGATAGGTTAAAAATTTGATATTTCGCCCCTATTTATGGATCTTTGGGTAAATTTGTTTTAGTTCATCCCTGATTTGTAGGCCCTGGATGTTCATCCATTGGGTATGGAGCAACACAAGATTTGGCTCTGCTTCAGGTGAAAACGGATGGCACAGGGATGCTACATCGATTTACTTCGAGATTTTTCCTTACAAGTTTAGCCAAGAGACTGGGTTCATTGCTTATGACAAGATGGAGGAGAAAGCCTTGGATTTTAGGACTAAGCTTATTATCTGTGGAGGCAGTGCTTATCCCAGGGACTGGGATTATGCTAGGTTCCGTGCTATTGCTGATAAATGTGGTGCCATGCTCTTATGTGACATGGCTAGCATCAGTGGTCTTGTCGCTGCCCAGGTACCTTTTCTATTTTCACCGACTTTCTTTGGAACAATTACTTAAATAGATCATGCTAAAGATACCTATAGTGTGTATTTTTGTACTCTCCAATGAGGAGAGGTTTGGTTGATTCCACCTGCACTACCCCCGGATTACCCATGTAGGTCCTCTCAGCCCTGAGCATTCCCTATTGGACATTATCGGAGTTTGTATTAGGACTTTAATACTGATTGATGATGACAGAGATAGGTCCTCCACCTTCACATCTACATGTGGGGTGAAGTAGTGGTTCTATTTTATATTTTTGCAGAATGTAATCATCTTTAGTTCTTGCCAAGGTTTACCCCTTTCTATTCACTACTATTTTGATTTACATATGTATTTATTTTTTCACCTAGGAGTTTCCTTGGCTTTCACTATTGTGGCTTGTCATACTCTCCAGTCCCATTGACCTATTTTGATCACCTATGGACATCAACAAAATTATCTCATCTTTATCTAACTGAAGTTTGATGCTATAATAGTTACCATGTCATTAGGTCTTGTAGGGAAGAGGAATAGACACCAGTATAAAAAGAATCTATGCATTCATCCATACAATAACACTGCATTGTTCTATATCAAATGCAAATCACACAACATAGAGTAATTTACTGGATTCTACTATAGCTTCAGAGTTCAGACTAGTACATGGAAGCAACACAGATACTCTATCTCATCTGTCACACTTTAAGGAATTATGTATATACATTCCATATAAAATATTTACAGAATATCAGTTACAAAGAAACAGATTGACTGTTTGTTTGTCTTCCAAAGCCACCTCAACATCCTGCAATTATAGCTATTCTCTAACCTACATTATGTGACTGACCTAGAATCGTTGCTTGCAAGTTGTTAATTTCTAGAGGTGCATTGATTTTTTTAACAATGCAACCCTTTCTATCCCATGTGTTTACCGATATTTTAGTATGAAGTTGATTGCAAATATGGCCTCAAAATTAATTGTCTCCATTTTTTATGGGGTCTATGTATGCCTCAGAGAACATTACATCTGTGCTATTTAGTAACATACTTTCTTATATTTTAGCATGATGTTGTTTGGAAATACAATGAGCTCTATGCAAGCCTCAGAGAACTATACACCCATGCTATTTGAATATCATATTACAAGTTCAAAGATGAATCTTATTCATTTTCTATTTTCCATGGTACCATTGAGTTTTGAATCTCTACACAAAAGTACATAAAAGAAGTATGTGGGTGACAGGGAATGTGCTTTTTTGGAAGTACATTATGCAAATGCCAAAAAACATCATGTGATTTGTCAATTTTGCTTTTTTCATGAGAAAACTGTACAAACCAAAATAACTATTTGGTGATTATAATGGTGGTTAAGATATTTGCATAACCTTTTTGTCATTTTATAGAATTTAACATGACCTATTCTATTTTTTGTGCTTACGTGAAAACCCTTTACTCCTATTGTTTGCTTGCTTGTCTGAATATGTTTTTGATGGCTACTCCAAGTGTTTTCACATCTAGAACCTTCAAAATGTTACTTCTAGATTAATATGTTGTAGGGTTTTTCATCATTCTTCACAAGATAGATTACTTACGTCATTGGATAGTAATAGTTTACGTATATGCAACTTGGTTGTAGCTATATAAGTTTGAGCTTTAAGGTATAATCAGGCTTCTATTAATATACTCACACATGGAATCATTGGACAATTATTGGACATATGGAATGTACAGGGAAGCATCAATGGATCTTTGGAGAGGAATGCACTGGTGCTGTTAATCACCAGTCATTGCTTGAGGTAAGAAATCAATGCAAGTTCACAATAAGTGCATCCGTGCAACATTATTATATTTTCAGAGTTGGTGATTTGGGTAGGTATTTTCCAAAAGTGTAGTAAGCAGTCATGTTATAATCTCTCTTGAATGCTTAAGATTAATATAATTTAGATCACAGACGTACAGCTTGTGTTTGGGTACCCATAATTGGCAGGTCTGAATGATATAGAATCTCAGACTATAAGGTTACAATTACACTGTTATAATAGTTCTGTTTGAACTTGTAATTTTGTCATAAGTGTTGACTTCATTTTATGATATGTGATTCCGTGTGTATTTTAATTCTAAGTTACTAGGATACTGATCCGGATCCAGATATGGATTCGATAGATTTTTTAAAACCCAGGATCCAAATACTGCAGGGAAACGACAAGTACAAACAAATATAAGTTATTGCCAAAAAAGAGAGTTCATGTACCATAACTAATAATTTGATAAGTTGTGATGTTTATAATTTTAAAAACCAGTTCAGCATGAACTTGAAGCAGGTCATAATAGTGTTTTTGTGAACCACATCCACATGTCCCTATCAACAGGGAATAAACAATAAAGTGGTTTTCTTGAACGCGATGGCAAGGCTATAGAACAGTGTAGGTGAAGTGAGCAACAACATAGTACATAAAGATAGATGATCCCTTGCCAACAGACCTTGACCATAAAGATATATCAAATAAAAATGTTGAGAGCAGACCTTGATATTGATATATCAGAGTTCAAGAGTATATCTTGACATAAGGATAGATTAGACCTTGAGCAGGAATGGGGTTTATGCTTTTAGCCATTAGGTGTTTATGATTTTTTAAGTTTTGCATTAAAAAATAATTTTTTGGGGGGGATCAATGGGTCATAGAAGCATTGGAAGTAGTAGTATCCATTTGAAAATTTCATGAATTGTTTGATTTTTTACATGATTCGTTTGAAAATTTTAGGATATTTTTTAATTTTTCATAGGATCCATTTCATGGGATCAGGATACATTTCCTTTTTCAAGGGATCTGTTTCCATGGTGGATCTGAGGCGGATCCGATCCGGATACATGTGGGATCCATGGATCCGTGGATCCTACACATTGGGGTGGTGGATCTGGTAACACAACTTTAATTATACTTGTAGATGCATTTGTGTGTGCATGTGTATTTGCATGGGTGGCACCATATTGAATTACATGGAGCTTTACACAGACCCCTTTTCTCTTGCATTCTATTTGATAACTAACTGGACCAAAAATAATAATTAATTATACTTTAAATAATTTGAGTATGCATTATCTATGAATGCAAACAATTGATTTTTTGTTATTAACTTATTTATCATTGTCTAATTATTGGTTCATAAAATTCACAGGCTGGATGGCAGAATCAATTTGCAGCTGGGATCAAGGTTTGTTTGAAAACTTCTTTGTCGGGGTGAAGTTTTTCCTCTGCTTCTATAGATGATTGAGTCAGTGAATGGATTTATTATCGATCTATTATATTAAAAAATGGCTTATTCTTTCAACTTTTTCCTCATTGTACCATGGTAAGTTGTTGCAATACTGATGTATTTACTTAACTTGGAAGAGTTAGAAGAGGTAAGCTTCACAACTCAAAATGACTTTAAAATTGACCATAATGTTAGTAAATCATGTCTTGTCTATCCCATAACACCAAAATTGTACACCATAGCCACACATTAATAAATAACAAAATGAAAAGAGTCTGCATACCGGAATCTTGTAGGTCTGTGAGTTGGACTCTACATATTGAAGTTTGCATATTGGAATTGTTGAAGGCTAAGCATTGGGAAGGTTTTTTTTGTTCAATTATCATGTTCTCAGTTATCCCCATTCATGTCTTAATTGTCCATATTTGATACCCTTTCTTCCTTTAACATTCCACCTTTGACGTGATTTGGAGTTAATTTTTTTAATGAGTGCTATGGAACTGCCACTTGTTTCATAGGACTTGAGCTAGGCATTGTTATAGTATTCCTCTTTGTTGGTCTCCTGTTGCCCTGTTTCAAGGCACACAGATTAAGTCTCTCTCACTGACAACCGGTGTTCATAGTCACATAGGTTCTTTGTGAATTCCTTCACATGGGTGGTAAGAGAGTTTCGTTTTGAAAATTTTGCTACTTGGGTACTTCTCAAATTGGCATTAGGGTTCTTCAGTAGATGAACTTCATGGTGTATTCTTTTATTGAGGTCTCCGATTTGTAACAATTAGTAGTGTAAGTGTGAAATTGATGGTAATCAGGAGAATCCAATGAGGAAGTATCAGACTGTGTCACTAATACATGAGGTAAGCACATAAAAACAAAAATCTAATAAGGAACTACTGACAACATTGGGGGAGAATGATCTTGCTTAGATTCTATTGGATATTTCATAAAGCTAAGAGTATTACTGCAAGATGAGTTCATATGAATATCTTGTGCTTGATAGGTGCCCTCATTTGCAAGCACATTGGTTTATGAGTTAAAATTTCTATGCACTTGTGTAAAACATATTGCTTTAAGTTAGAGGTCAATGATTTAGATTTGGCAATGATTTTTGACACGTTAAAATGCATGTGGGGAAGCCGCCCCATTCATATTGTCAATGATAATATTGGAGTCCCATGCATTTATGATGTCTCAAATATCTAATTTGGATATTAGTTTTAGGCCTTTGCATAAAATGAGTGCTTCTCTAATATTGTTCGTGGTTTTCCCATGCCCTCTAGGCTCATGCAAATTTAGTCTTGTCTTTCCTCTTGGTATGTAATGAGTATCTTTCCCTAGCTCTACCTAGTTTCTTTTTGTTGTCCCTTCAAAGAATAAGATACTACCATAGAGAGTGGTTTGAACTAGGGGAAGGATCTCAAAAGGGGAGTTTGAATATTGAGTTCACTCCTTGAGACCTTATCATTTCACCCATTGCAAATACTTAATTGTATTGAGTTTCCTTTATGGAAGATGATCTTATTCCTCGTGTTTTAGTAATGCCTGTGTGTGTGAAAATATGGTTTGTAGTCTCATACTCCAAGCAGAAATTTGCATGTCCTTTGCCCCTGGCCCCTTAGTCACCTCCATTCAAGTTTGTTTGAAAGCCATAAATGAAGAACTGTGCTTCAGAGCTTGGAGAATGCATGCCCTTATGATGGTTTTGTAATTATTCAGATTTGAGTGACCAAGCTTGGGTAAACTAGAACAAACAACATTATTAAAGAAATCAACAGTGTGAGAGTTGAGGGAGTGAATACCATGTTTGAGGAAGTTGGCTTGGATGTTACTCATCTCTATTCTGGTGATGACCTCATGCAAAGAGGTAAGGTATTTTTCTTAATAAATAAGTATTAAGAGTATGCCATTGTTAAAACTGTTATAAATCTTGATTTACCTCAATCGTCTATTTCTTGTTAATAGAAACATTGCTTTCTATCTTCTGTGACTCATAGAGGTTCAAAGGCTTTGACTGACTGCTTTGCATTTTTGTAATACTGAATCACAACAAAATTTGTAACAGTTATTAAAGTACCCATGAATCATGTGATTAATTTGCCCATAAAACTGTGGCATCATTCACAATATGCGCTCTCATAAATATTAATGTGTTAAATAATTTTTTATATATCTGTAGATTGTTATAGTTAGTTAAAAAATTGGGTAGCTTTGATCTTGTAATTTTAATACTAAATATGCACTATATTATATGATGATTGGTATAATTTCTATCATATTTATGTATAGTCTGACAAATTCTTTGATGATAATGCGAAGAGAGGACATTGGTAATGTCCCAGTAAAGGTTTCACATGGTAAGGAAAGCACTACTTGGCTTGTGTTGAGTTGTAAGTTGAATGTCGGTACTATGCAGCATGGCATACAAAGCACAAAAATTACTATGGCCTTCACATTATGTTAGGACTATAGTGGAGAGTTTGTACCTTAACTTGAACAACCAGTATTTGCATCCCTTCCATTGCAAGATTATGGTTTGAAATTTATTTTGCAAGGGGATTTCACACTGCAATCATCCAGGGAGGAGGTCGAGACTCGATGGTTATAGTGATAGTGCTTGGAACCAATATTAACTTTCAGAATTTACAGAGTTTGTCAACGTTGTAGAGTCTTTTAGGTCTCTTCATTGCTATCAATTAAATCCTTGAAAAGTTTTCACTTTATATGAGTTTTGTCCCATTGGTCAGAAAAAACTATTTCAGTTCCATGAAAGATAACTTTAGAGTTATAGGTTTTTCCCTTCTCCCTTTAAAAATATCCACATAGAATGGAATTCACCCTAAAGAAAATGAAAATGATATGGATGTTCAAAATGATCTACACTCCACAGATTTCTTTGATCCAAAAGTTAGCAATTATTATTTGAATGCACAGCCAGAAAGTATACCTGGCCTTTGCATTATTTCTAACCAACCTTCACTAATATCATCGCCTATTACTTCAGACAAATCTAAAGAGTGTTCTTTCTTGGGTTTCAGTCTTATGAATTTGATAGGAACATGTAATATTCTATCACAACAATATCAAGCTTCAAGGAAGCTTACTATGAATAGATCAAAGAGCAAAGTTTCTTCTAGGTTTATTACTAACTTTACAATACCATCTCACTTTTTAAATGGTAAGAACCTTGGCTCAGTAGCAGTTCATTACGTTCAATTTTTTTCATGATAAATAATGTTGTTTTAATTATCACATTGTCTACTAATGAATGCAATGTCTCATGATTGTTTGCAGTGGATTATTTAGAAAGTGATGCTGAACATATTTACAGAAGATTTGTGTATTTTGTGCATTGTATCATTTTCATATGGACGTCATTTTTCTCAAGACTTAATGTTTCATTCATTACCTTTTAGTGGCACTAAATGGAATATTATTTGATTTCTTAGCCAATATTGATTCATATATTTGTTGTTTAACGAATTTCTAAGATTTAAAAAGTGGCTCCACCCTAGAGGGCATGTCTTGGCATTGTGTTCTGTCCCAAGTTTCCCATTCCCTTCTTGAATTTACTCAATTTACTTTGCATCCAGAACCTTCATGTGCCAAGCTTCTGTGATGAGTGGTGTATTCAGATGGAGCGTTATAACCAGTATCATCCCAAAAAACTGATGAATGTTGTCCTCCCTCGCATACTTCCCTTGCATGTGGCTTGTGCCACCTTCTACCACCAAGTGTTGGCCATGAATTCCAACAAGTGGTGTGACAAGCACATCCCATTTTGTCCCTAAAATCCCATCTAGGTTTTTTCACCAGGCCATTATTGTTGAGTGAGTTATATGATAAAGCAACAAGCCTCATACTGCTAAGGCTATTGTTGTAATCTGACAGATCACATAGGATTACCAATAATACATACTAAAACATACATACATAACAGAGACAAGAGATAAGGACAAGTAGATAGAAATAACAGATTATATTAACATGAGAGGGTCCATACAATACAGAGAACTTAACCGAGTTCTCATCTGGCTCAAAAGCCTAATATATATGATTTACAAATAGTTACAAATAACTACCTGTCGGTTCACTCAACCAACATGACCTTAGGTGGCCGACCTAATCTCTAATTAGTCAGCTGATCAACTAAGTCAGCTATCATTCAAGTTGGATTACCGACTTGCTCCTCCATCATCTCCCCAACGAAAAAAACATTTCTTCGTCCTGAAGAAATAGAGAGGTACCAAAATTTTGTTGTTCATCAAAGTAGTCATTCTTGTGCTTGATCTTCATGGGCTGTGAATTCTGATGGTTGGTATTTTCTATACACAGACTTCAACAATTGCTTGAGCTGTCACTGCCAGCTAATGTTGGAAATCTGTCCAACTCTGCAAAATTTTCTGTATGTCGATGGTGAGTGTAGTCAAACTTGATAGGATCAAAATTTTCTTTGGTATGGAAAATTCCGCTATGTTTTCCATGTCAGGACCCATAAGCCGATACTTTTCCTCTGCTGTGTCCAGTAGTCTTTTCATCTATGGGAAGATGATGTCTACTTTTTCCAGGTTTGGAATAGCTTGTTGCACCCACTGATGTGCTTCTCACTCAAGCTTCTGTAGTTTGGCTATTTCAAGCACTATTTGATCTTCAATTGTGTCTCCGAGAGCTTCGTCGATGCTTTTCCTCTTCTCGAGTGCTTGGATCTCATGTTGGCTCTACCTGGTTTGTTGATAGACTTTCCCGTAGTAAGCAGGCTAGTCTGGTAGTATTTCTTCTATGATGACAGACTCCTCCATGTGATCTTGCAACACCCTGTATTCCTCTTAGAAGGTTTTCTGCTGCTCCATCAAGAGTCATACGGTTTCTTCTTTCTATTCCTATTTGGTGTCCTAAATTTGTGCCTGCAGGGTTGACACCACACTTTCAAACAGCTGATAAGATATTTCTAGTGGTTTGTTGGTGTCGACTTCTGTCAGTCTTGGTATGACCAATTGTACAAGGCTTCTGCATTTGTTGAGGAACTCAACTTGTTCTTTGTCATTGTTGTCAAGCTCCTTACGTCTCCACTGGCTCCTTGTCTTTGCTTCAATTGCCAATGCTTCCAAGAGTTGTCCCAGCTCTACATCTTTCAACTTGGTTGCATCGACTGCAGTGGTCGACCCAAGTAGACTGATATGGGCCATTATCGTTTGTTCATGATGATCCTTCTTCTTTTTCTCCTTCTTCTTCTTGTGCTTGTGTGGCTTTGTTTGTTGTGGCCTGTATGTACTTGTAACAGTCAAAACTAGATTTTTTGTCTGTGGGGAAGCAGTGATGGATGGTATTTCTGTTTGGGGTGGTGGGATCACTGCTTTGTCTGGTTGTGCCTCTGGTTGGTTGGATCCAGAGGGTCCAGAAGTTGATGTGGTTGGTGCTAATGATTACAGTGGAGGTGGTTGTGGTACAACTAATGGAATCAGAGGTTCTGAGTCGGGGGGTGGTGGTGATGGTGTTGGTGAATGGTCAGGTGTGATTGGGTTGGTGGAAGTGTGGTCGAGTGGTGGATTGTCGATTTGACGGGGTGAATCCTGGTTGGAGAACATTTGGTCAATTTCTTGAGTTATGTCCTCCATATCTTCTCCTTGCTCATCTCTGGTTGGTTCAGCGGCTGGTGGTCGGGGTTCGGGGGCGGTTAGAGTAATAGATGTGATCCGACGTGTGGTGACTTTAGCTTCTTTATTGGGGTTTATCTCAAAGTTCAAAGTCATAGTTGCAAAATTCTTTAGCCTCTGGAGTACTTGGCCAGGTTGTCTGGATCCACTACCTTCAAACAAAGGGGCTTTGGTAGAGAGTTTTTATACCATGGTGAATATGTTAGGCAGTTTTTCAATGTATGCCTGTAGGTCCCTGTCTCAATTGAACTTTGCTTTCAGAGCGTCCGACATAGCACTCTTACATAAGTCGAGTGGGCTTACTGAAAGCTATTGTGGTCTTATCTCCTTTGTTATTTTTGTCGGAGATAGAGGTGGTGGTGTAGACATGAGATCCACAACATTCTCAATTGTTGAAGTGGATGTGCTCTTTTCCTTCTTTGGTCGACCTTGCTATGCCTTTGCCTCAACAAATTGTTGAAATTGGGTCTCCACCGGCACTTTGTTTGCTACGACTTCTTCTATAATATCCATTTTCATAGCTGGCAGTTCTTCCTCATCCTCTTAAGACTCTGCAATGATAAGCCTATGCTTACCTTTCCCTTGTTGCTTTTCTTGTGTTATTTTCCTCTTTCTTGCAGTTGCTATCTCCTTCAATAATCTAGTTATATTGTCTTTGGTGAGAGCATCTGCTTGCATACATCTCAGACATGTACTACCGGCAACGGAACTAATGTTGTAATCTCACAGATCACATAGGGTTACCAATAATACATACTAAAACATATATACATAACAGAGACAACAGATAAGGACAAGTAGATAGAAATAACAGATTATATTAACATGAGAGGGTCCATACAATACATAGAACATAACCGAGTTCTCATCTGGCTCAACAGCCTAAATATATGATTTACAAACAGTTACAAATAACTACCTGTCGGTTCACTCAACTGACATGACCTTAGGTGGCCGACCTAATCTCTAATTAGTCAGTTGACCGACTTAGTCAGTTGATCGACTAAGTTGTCTATCGTTCAAGTCAGCTTATCGACTTGCTCCTCCAACAGCTATCATGGAGGGTTGTAGTTTCTTCATGATCCCAGTCATTGCTTCAAAATATGTTGGAGGGTTGTAGTTTCTTTGTAATGTTGTTAAGTGTCTAATGACTAAGATTTGATATGATGAACAAGTTATTCCTCTTGGTTGATTTCTTTATAGCTAATTACACATGAGGTTATTACATCATGTACAACCCAATAGTAAGCCTTGGAATCCTACAAAATTGGCTCATCGAAGGGATACAATAACAGAAAGGGCATTATTCCTTCTGCAGGAACCAATCTTATGAAACCTTTTGGGTTTAAAAAAATGCATTGGGAATTATGTAGTTAGCATTCTATTATTAACATGTCATGGCAGGTAGCTGATAAATGCTATTAGGTAAGATTAAAAACAACATTGTCATTTTAGATAGTAAGGCATATTTCTAATATCCTTATTTACCACATACAACAAGATATTTGATGGGATTATTTAAATAATTAAGTGAATTCAAAGAATTCCTAAGCATAACAATAATGTACTTTAATTTTAATCTACCTAGGGCGGAACTAGGACACCCTGCAGAAATTAAAAATTATACAAGGTTAATTCCTCTTTGCACATAAAAATCTTGAAAGGATTGACTTACTTTTGATGCATTTTTCTAATGCAATATACAGTTGGAGTTGATAACTGCTCAAAATGATTGTATAGCAAGGGTTGGTAGATGTATTCCAGGCTCTGGATATAAGCTCGTAATAGGTCACCATGGCAAAAAACAAGAAAACACAATCCAATTTCCATGACATATGTGAACAAGGATACACCTACAAACTATAATATTTACCAGATCCTTCCCATACAATTGTCCCCTTGTGCTAGTACCTTGAAAAGAGATTGCAGAATGAGTTGTATTTTGCATGGTGCAGGAGACAGTTTGTTAATATTCAAACTAGAGTTTAGAGAAATGTTGTTGAGAAAGTCACAATAACATAGCATAAAACCATAGGAATATCACTAAAATTACCAAGACATACATTGCCATTTTTTTCAGCAGTGCTCTGAACTTGTTGAGGATGGCATCCTTGTACCTCCCAAGGAGGAAATTTGTGCCCTTATACCTGAAAAAGTAATTGAATTGCAAGAGATATATCTGGAAAAGAGAAATCAACTTAGGAAGAAGCCACAAACAGTCAATGAGCAACTTCAGCCAATAAAGAAACAAGTGGCAGCTTATCTGCACTCACAACTTATTGCTATCAGGCTAGTAATCCAGTTAGAGATGGTTATGTGGTCAAGTTACTCAGAGAAAAATAACTGTTGCATAACATGGAGGACCCAAAGCAACCTAATAATGAGCCCCTATACATATAACTTGATTTGGAACTTATATGATCTTGTTTTTTGATAAGCCACCAATGAAAGAGGCTGTTGTAATAGTTAAAAACATGCATGAGGGATTCAAGGCCATATTATTTTGATGGTGCACGTTCCCGATTTGGTGCAGGTGCTGGGGTAATTTTTGTTTCACCAGTTATAACTCCTTTCCATATTCATTTTGCTTAAAATTTGATGCAGCTAACAATGTGACTGAATATGAGGCCTTGCTTTTGGGTTTGAAACAAGTAAAGGATCTCAATATTAAAACATTAAAAAGTCAAAGGAGATTCAAAATTTCAGATTTTATAATGAATCAAGTACGGAACTAGTGTGAAGCAAAATATTCTCATTTGATGAAATATTGACATGTTGTATCACGTATGGTATGAGATAAAGGCATTCGATGCTTTTGACATAGTTTCTATCCTGCAAAATGAAAATCATTAATCAACAAGTAGATGCTATGATAGGTTCAAATGTGGGATTTGAACCATGCATAACCGAGTCCTTTTCAAAGTACCATGTGGAGGTCAGGTTTCGACCATCCATTCTTGACAAGTTCGGAAACTAGCATATATTTGAAGATGATAGGTATTGTGGATTTTTTGAATAGTCTAAATGCAACTTCCTCTCACTAGATTGATCAGGGATAAGAAAAAGTGACCCAGAGCAACAAATGGTACAACTGAAAAGTAATAAAATCCCTAGATGTTTGGTACCTTTGGAAAAAATTATTGATGATTATGTTGCTTTTAAAGGTTCAAAGGTCACTGATAAGGATGAGCAGGTCATTGAACTCAATATGGGTTCTAAGGAAAGTCCAAGACCAGTGAAGACTACTCAAGTATGCACTCTAGAATGGAAAAATATTTAGGAGTTTATCTGTGATTATAAAGATTTTTTTTGCATGGTCATATGATGAGATAAAAACCTACAGTACTGAGGTTATCAAGTATAAAAATCCTTTGAAAGAACAAGCCAAACCTTTTAGAAAGACATAAAGGCACATGAATCCCAAGTTGGCTCCCATCATACAAAAAGAGTTGCAAAAGTTGTTCAAAGTAGAAATCATCACTCCTGCTTATTACTCATAGTGGGCATCCAATGTTGTACCAGTCCATAAGAACGATGAGATTAGAATTTGCAATATTTTGAAATTTGAACCTTGCATCCTCGAAAGATAACTATCTTTTGCCAAGCATGGAATATGTGTTACAATTACAAGTGTTGGAATGATGTCCATGTTGGATGGATTCTCAGGGTACAACCAAGTGCTGGTTGATGAAAATTACCAATACAAGACAACATTCACGACCCTTGTGAAATGTATTCCCATGTCTGTGTGCCTTTTGGATTGTTAAATGCTGGGACCAGATTCCAAAAAGCCATATGCTTTCTCTGATTTCCTTAATAAAGTTATCATGGTTTACTAAGATGATTTGACAGTTTATTCCAAGTGCAGGGGAGACCAGTTCATGCACCTGAGGAAGATCTTTGATAGACATAGATCCTTTGGAATCTCACTTAACCCCAAGAAGTATGTTTTTGGGGTAATCGAAGGAAAATTATTGGGGCATCTGGTGTCCAAAAGACAAGGTAAAAATAGATCCAACAAGAGTGCAATCTTAAACGAGATTCAGTTACCCAAAAGTAAGAAGGGTATCCAGTCCTTTGGGAGCATAAATTTCCTACTAATATTTGTGCCCAATTTTTTTGAAATCACTTATGCCATCTCAAGTATGCTAAAAAGGGGACATGAAAACAGAGAAACCTAGGAAACAATGTAAATTCAACAACCTCTGGTTGGGCCCTTCCCAAATAAAGTGAAAAAGTAGGGAAAAACAGTTTTCATCTGACTAATATGGATGGAGAAGTAAAACATCTGCGAGTCAATGCACAATTACTAAAGTATTACTTTCAGTAACAACCCTAAAGGGCCACAAAAAAGAGAAAAGAAAAAAAAAGGAAGAGAAAAAGAAAATGACGAGTTTTTTCTGTTTTGGGTAATGTTGTAGGCTAGTGGCAAATTTTTATTTTTACTATGAATTTTTTTCATTGCATTTATTTCAATTATATCTTACATTTTACGATTTTTGCAAGTCCTTTCATTCTTAATGCGTTGTTCTACATTCACATGAGCAATCCCAAATTTGGGAGGTTGGCTTATCTTATTTTTTGTCATAGGCTAGGCTCTTTTATCATTTTGAAAATTAGGCATGCATGAATCTTTATGATTCACAGAGTAAAATCAGAGTTGGGAAACATTTATCTTAGGTCAAAGTCTGGATAAGGCCTGGGATTTTTTTGT
Source organism: Pseudotsuga menziesii (assembly GCA_001517045.1). Taxonomy (NCBI): domain Eukaryota; kingdom Viridiplantae; phylum Streptophyta; class Pinopsida; order Pinales; family Pinaceae; genus Pseudotsuga; species Pseudotsuga menziesii. The sequence goes on from LPNX010845703.1 coordinate 55,873, forward strand.
GTGTCAGTACAAGTATATCTCTGTGGAAAGTAAGGGTATGTATTTGTCGGGATTTAGGAAAGCTTATGCATCAATCACAATCCCAACATGTGTCTCCCAAGGTCAAGTTTTGTGCATCGAAGACCTTATCCAACCTTAGGGATATGATACTAACAAGAGTGATTGAATTTTCAGAGAAAAACATCATTGAAGACTGTTGGGATCTCAGCATCCCACAGGAGCATGTTCTCCCCTTGTGGAGCCACTGTTAACACACACTTCACCTCGATTGAGGGAGATGGAGATCATAAAATTTAAAAACAAGAAAGAATTTAAAGAAGTAAGAAAGGAGCTAGAGATGGATTTATCAAAAGGCATTTCCTTGACTGACCTTGGTTAAGGAAAGTATGAAGTGGATATTCTAAAGAGATTCAGAGTGTTGGACTATAAGGTGATAGCCACACCTATCGAATCTAACTTGAAGCTACTGTGTGAAGATTCATCATATTTGGTTGATGCCATGATGTATCGTCAAACGATTGGATCATTGATGCATTAATTGCAGTGAAGATATCATTTTGGACAGACTGGAGATAGAATTGAAGGTATTTGTTTTTTACTTTGGATTTACCTAAGAAATATGATGATGTGATCCTCATGGGGAGAGTCATTTATAATGGGATCTACACAAAATATCTGAATTTAAATTTGAACAGAAGAATTTCAATGGTAGGCTTGAGTATTACTAAAATACTACTCAAGGACAGACTTGAATGACTAAATTTTACTTGCAAGAGAACCATGTTATGAAGCCTAATACTATTAAACTTCTCGAGTCTTATTTTGGTCTAGGTGTTCCATGTACCCTTGTTGGTTAGTGGTGATCAATGTATATGAATTTGAGGTTGTGTTTTAGGTAAAAATAGATTCTACATTGTACTTTTTTGTTGTAGCATTGATGATTTGAGCTACATTACCTTCATGTAACTTATTTTAAGATTGATGGTTTGATATTTATCTCTTACATTGTCTCTTTCTTGCATGTGACAGGAAATGACACTGGAACCCTAGGAGCTATCTTCATATAGATAGTTTCCTAACATTAAATGATAAATAACTAATTTGACAACACTTTCGCTAAGCAAGAATGGGCTCATTTAAGTACATGAAACCATGTTGGTGTTTAGCACGAATATCTTGATAATTTTTTATGGTTTGTTTATTGCTTTTGTTTGAAGCATTTTGTCGATTTTTGAAGTTTGTGTGTATTTTGGTTAAATATTGTGTTAAGTCCTTTGAATGCTTCTAGTTCTCATTCGATGCTTGATTTAATCTTTTTTGTGGCTTGAATCAAGGTTGGTTTTAGGGTTTGAGAAAAGATTATTTTATTAACTTTTAGTTGCATGAATTATTTGTCTTCATTTTTTCGATTATTTTACGATGATTGTAAATTTTCTTTGCAAATACTTATTGTTATTCAAAAAAATAAACAAGCTCTACATAGCTAAGTGAATAAAAAAATGGTCTATGCACTAGGTTCCTATGCATTGATCATAGGATACCTATTGTCACAAGACCAACATTCATCTAACGCAATAATCAATTGGCATAATTACAATGCATACTCGTATTAGCCTCCATGACCATAATTGGCTAGTGGAGGCCAAGATCGAGCATAATGTATGATTCTATCAGTTTATCAGTTTGTCAAGATTCAGGTTCCCACATGTACACGGGACCATTAAGGGACGAGATAACAAGTGGAGTCACCACTTTCCGTGAATCTAGTTAGTGAAGTTGTGTTTCATTGACACCTTCCAGTTGTTACTTATGAGTCTACATGTTCTATTGATCATGATGTGATTCATGTTATTTGACTATTGTTGTTGTTCCTCTATTTTTACAATATTATATAAATCAGTGAAAGATTCTCCATTTTTTACAATTTTTTATAATGAAGTTAAATATTCGCCAAGATTTTACAATATCTTATAACTTAGTGAAAGATTCGCCAAGAGATTACAACATTATATAATAAAACGAAAGATTCACCAAGATTTTACAACATTATATAATAAAATGAAAGATTCGCCAGGATTTTACAACATTTTATAATAAAATGAAAGATTCGCCAAAGTTTTTATATATACATATTATATTATTGATAAAATCCCCTTCAAATTTTCTTATATATTGGAGAGATTCGCCCATTTTTTATACATATAAATCTAGGGGAGGTTCTTAAAATCATCCCTGCTCACTAGTCTTTCAATCCTTGTAATATCAATTTATGTCCAAGAATGAATGCTAATCCCAATGCTAAATACTATCTCAACCTCCACCAACTCCCTCTTAATCCCTAAAAGTAATCCTAAATTATTTCCTTGGATGGAGTAATTCCCTTAATTTAGGCATTAATTACTCTAAACTACCCCATCACTCATGATTACATTGCATTAAGTGATTATTAACCCGCTCATAAAAGACCTATGAGAAGTGAATTAGTTTACACAACCCAGGCTCCAACACATGGGTTAGTGCCACTGACTCGAATACCATTGATGCAACAAAGGTGGACTTCACAGGACTTCACAGAGGGATGCTCTAGTGCAAGCCATAAAAAGAGAGCTATGCATGGGTACCTTGGTGCTACCTGAGTTGGAGTTGTGGCTACGCCTTCGACTAGTGCAACTCCAGAGATAGCACAAGTCCAAACATAGCTGTCCACCATGACGGAGCAGTCGTAGGAGATAAACAGAGAAAATATGGGGAGGGATAAGATATAGTGCTCCATTTTCAAGAGGGAAGGATACTTAGAAAATGAATGTCCTTCAATGAAAACAAGGATTACAACTCCCAACCCAATCCCACCCCCTAACAGCTTCCCAGGGTAAATGACCAGAGACTGCTGTCAAATTTGCAGGGCCTACAACCACCAACCGCAAGTCTGTCCTCTACTATAGAAGTACACTTATGCTCCTAGGACCCTACTATGTTCTTTTTGCAGGTTAAATATGCACAGTATCTATAATTTTTATGCTCTACAGGCCCTGACAGAATGCTTCGAAAGAACTTTGTTTAGAGTCGAAGACACTAGTGGTAGCATCACTAACGGGAATGGGTGAGGAGGACATAGAGGATACCATGGATACCATGGTGGAGGGTTTATAGGAGCAAGGAATGGAGGCAGGACTGGCCCTGTGAGATGTTACAACTTTGATTAACTGGGCCGCATCTCTAGAAATTACCACCATTTGAGGAGGCACTCATGTGATCATTGTAGGGATACCACTCATGCGACTGAAGACTGTCTGAACTTGCTAGCAAAAAGGGAATCAAGGGCGCAATAGCATAACGCAATTCTAGTACATTTCTGACCAACAAGATCTTTACTGATACAGACTCTCATGCTGAGAGTCAGGTACGGATTCGCGAGTGATTACTTTTTCCAATAGGTATAGGTATGGCTATGGACATAGATAGATCTAGCATTGGAATCCATTAATATTAATCTTAATCTAATCTACCGTTTGGTCCTGAGGGTGTGAGTGATTGGATGTAAGTGGCTGCTAGGTGCCTCCTCCCCAATCTCTCAACAGAGCGGCCCTAGGGTGGTGGATTCACATCTTCCCTTCCTCCTCTTGTGCGACCTGGGCATTACTGTAGGAAGGGCTGACCAGTATGGGAACATTTGAAAGCAATGTGCCAAGAGCACTCTTCCAGCGACAAACTCTCCCACTGTCTGTACGTTTTCCTGGATTAGCTATTAAGGGATAGTAAACGACAACATCCTGCACATCACTTCTCTGAATTCCATCTTTCTCTTGGAACTTCTGAGGTAAATTTTGGCAGTGGCATCAGTCCATCTAGGCCTATTCAATCAGTCTTTTTCTTTATTTAACTTACTGACACCACGCTTCTGAAGTCTACCATCGTTAGGCATGGGGGAGGGAAGCACCGGGCCGATAAATAATCTCTTTTCTTTATGAATGAGTCTACGCTAGAGGTCTGAAACCCTTTGCAAATACCACGGGGGATTCACTTGTTGACCAATATCCTAGCACGTTAGTTCATATTGCGGTTTTTAAATTTCTTAAAAATCAGGCCAATATATTGCATGTATTGGGGGGGATGAGAGGTTTAGGGTGGAGGGTTAGGGGGGTTTATAAGGATTAGGGTATAAAAATGGGTGGGGGGTTTCAAGTATTGGGAGGGGGTTTCAACAAAAGGAGTTTGGAACAATATCTACATAAATTAAGGGTATTCTTTAATATTCCATGATTTCACATGCTACGTGAGAGGTTCACTAAGTGAAGCCCTCGTGGCAAATACAGACAAGTACATAACATTTGAGGGAAGAAAGGACGGCCATAAATCTCTATCTTAATGTGTAAACATGCCATTAACCTTATTATATATCCCCCTTCCTTCACTCACACTGGATCGCTACTCTAACACTTTCAAGTTACCATCCTTGAAGGTGACTTATGGGTAGCCAGGGATAGGAAGGTAACATGATTGAAGATAGAGGCATAGATCAGATTGATAACCCAAGATACAGGGATATAGTCCTTATCGCAAGCTCAAGGATTTGATGGATCTGAGGGAATAAATCTACCGCCACGCTTCCGTTCAATTTCCTTGGGTTGGGATTTGAAGCTTCTCAAAGCTATTGTATACCTAAGCCAACCAAGCCCATTCCATTCCATCCTCGCCCAACCTCACGGATCAAATAAAACTTTATTTTTAACTCCAGCAATTCATTACGATTGCCGATAGAGAGGAAAAATAAAATAAAATAAATAGTGCCCACCCACTAGCATCTCCTTCACCTTCACGTCGCCAAATTTAAGATCATTGGTTATCCTCTAAAAATGGTCCTTCGGGTCGCCCAATTTAAGATCATTGGTTATCCTATAAAAATGGTCTTTCACCTTGCCCAATTTAAGATCAAATTTAAGATCATTGGTTATCCTCTAAAAAAGGTTTTTTGGGTTGCTCAATTTAAGATCATTGGTTATCCTATAAAAATTGTCCTTCACCTTGCCAATTAAAGATCATTGGTTATTTTATAAAAATGATTTTTTAAGTAGCCCAATTTAAGATCATTTGTTATCCTATAAAAATAAAAATGGTCTTTCACGTCACCTAATTCAATTTAAGATCATTGGTTATCCTATAAAAGTGGAAGGCCCAATTTAAGATCATTGGTTATTCTATAAAAATAAAAGGGGCATCTAAATAGTCAAACTTTTAAACATTTCCATTTCTTAATATTAATAATATTTTCTTATTACTTTTTTAATAATATATTTAATTTTAAAACAATTTAATAAAAAACAAATTAAATTAGCTTTCCATATAGCTGTAAGATGCCTTATGCTTCATTAAAATTTACTTTCAAAATAGCTGCAAGATACATGCCTCCCTATGCATTTGAAAAATAAACGAAATACATGCTTTTTTAATAGTTTGAAAAATAAACCCATGTCCCTAAGCATTTGAAAAATAGACCCAGATACATGCTCTCTATGCATTTCTGATGAAAGGTTTTTTTTTTGTTGAAAACGAGGTCGCCCAATCAAAGATCATTGGTCATCCTATAAAAAGAGAGGCGCCCCGGCATCATAAGCTCATTGCAATAACATTTGGGATTTGAAGAAGAGATATCTGAGGTGGCCATGGCGATGATCAGATCTTTTGTCGTTGCATTAGCGGTAATAATACTAATGGACGTGGCGGTCACAAACAGTGCGGCAGACTTTAATGCGCTTTGTAACGAGCAGAAAATCCCAAGTGGAGATCTTTACCTTGATTCTGTCAAACACCTGCTCTCACTTTTGGAGGAAAATCACGCTATCGAAATCGCAAGTGGAGATCCTTACCTTGGAGGTACTAATGTAGGAAACGCTGTGCCCTACGGTATTTCAACGTGCGATTATGCACCCGATAACGATTATTGCGTCTCCTGCCTTAAAGGCATTGCCAACATCATCTTCCAGCTCTGCGAATACGCCGTCGGTGCTCAAGTTACCAGTACTAATCCTAACTGTTACCTACGCTACGAAAATCACTTATTTTATTAGATTAGAATCATTGCCAATACTTTATTAAATGCTCTGCTATGCCCATCGCCGGCTTCTATTTTTAAGAATCACTGCCAATACTTTAATAGATGGTTGATGATGTACTATCTCTTTTTCATAAATTAGTAATGTCTGGAATTTTCCGTTTCTCTTTACCACACGGCGTTCGCGTTAGTTGCTATGCCTATCAATTAATAAACTCACCTTGTATTTTCAGGAATTTAGGGCTCCGGTAGCTTGTTGATGATGTGCTCTGTCCATCATATATTAGTAATGTCTTGTATGGTTGGTTGTTTTTACTGGATCATTTTAAACTTACTACTTACATGTTAATAAACCTATTTTCATGGAGCTGTAATTTAGCAACCTCTCAAAGCTATGAAATAATATATATATATATATATATATATATATATATATATATATTAATAACTAATAAGTTAATTTAAGGTTAAACTATGACATCCATATAATGTTTACTCTTTCAACTTCACTAATAACATCTTTATTTCGTCTTATTAAAAATATTTTCTTATCAACCATCCCTAGTGGTTTAGCTGGGCCAAAGGAAATAATTGCTTCATTAAAGATGTCTCGGAAAGCATGCCAATGCCATCTATGTGAAGGTGATATGGTTTATGTGGATTGTGAATGTTGTATGTGCATGCATGAGTATAGCTATGAAAAATTAAGAAGGTTCATAGTTGTCATTTCAGGATGACACTGTATTTTACTTTTTTCACTTGATATATGTGGTAAGCTTGTATGAGTCATCTAATTATCTTAACACTTAGATCTATAAGACTATAAATTCTGATTTTTCAATTTTTTAAATATATTGTTATATACAATGGTGATAGTATAATTTTAATTTACATATTTTTAGTATTTCAAACGGGTCCACTATGTTGAATACCCCAAGATTCCCTACAACATTCCCTAAAATTTAGAGGGTACTTCTACATATGCCTTGGATGTGTTTCCATGCTCTAACATCTTGGAAACTTGGTGGAACAATGAAAATATTATTTTGCAATTTGAAAGTGGACCTAATATGATAGTTTGTTACATGAACGCTTCTAACTAATATATGATGCTATTCATACTTAGTTTGTCTTTCCTGGCTCAATGATTGTGCTTTGTTTTAATTAAATGTTTGCACAATATCACATAGATGATCTAGTAATCCTCTTGCAATTTGTAGCAATCCTTTCATAGTATTAGTATGAACCAAAATCCTTTTCAAGAATCACAGTATCAATTTTAGGAGACTTGCAAATGAAGTATTTACCTTGTGTGAAGGGAAGGAACTATACAATCAAATATCTAAGGCCAAGGACCATTTCATTTTAAAGATGTGATTAGGAATAAGAAATTTTTACATGGCAATGATATAAATTGAGAATGCTTTTAAATAGAGTTTTTGTATAATTATAAATGATACATGCTATGCCTCTTCATGGACTATTGCATGAATGGACCATAGTTGCAACCTAAAGAACATAAGGTTACATGTTAAAGAGCTTGTATACCTGACACCTCTGATTAACACAACTCTGTAAGTTGCATAGTATTGGCTATTGCATAAAGTTGTAGTAGAAGTCCCAAGAAAGTTTACAATTTTAGTTGACAAAGACTAACCTTATAATTTTAGCTGACAAAACCTAAGCTTATACATTATAAGTTAGAACTGAGTAGGACTTTATATTGAAATTACTTTAGTCCAACCTCAGAATCTTATCTTTAGTGAGCAGATTATTAATTAGCAATAAAATAGTTTGAATATATAAATGTTACTAAGTTATGATTATTTTACTGTTCTTGAATTTGCCTTTGTACTATTGTTACTATGCATCTCAAGGAGCAACTTTATCACAAGGATCATGGAAGAGTGCTAAAGTTGAAAGAGCTGAAAATAGTGTTTAAATTATCTTACTACTTCGTATCTAGCACAATGTTGTAAATTTTACTCAGTTCTTATTGGTGAACTATTATGCATTTGAATCACATCGTCCAGTTTGGATCTTCTCCTTATACAATGATGATAAAAATATATGAAACAATGTACCTTGAGAGAGAGAAATTATTAAAGTGTTTGGTCTTCTTGGTCCTATGGTAAAAGGGGTTGGTTATCCACCTTTAAGGTACACCTTGGTCTTATAGGTATGAGGGTTGCCTTATCTTCTTATTGTGACCCCCTTTGGTAGACTTATGGTCCTTTACATTCTACTTGGTCCTAGCACTCTTATTGTGTGTACCTTTAGTATGATGGCTTTTATTTTATGGTTTCTATTTTGTAAGACCATTTAACCATTTGTACCCTATCCTAAGTCAACTTTTATTTTATGGTTTTTATTTTTTATCGGTACCTTAACTTTATTTTATATTGGTAAAACTCCTACAGGCTAGGAGTAGTTGAGTGATATTTCTAGAAGGCTTGTCAAGATTATAAATTAAAGTTTCACTTCTTCATTTGTGTATGACATCTTGAAAAAAATAAAAAACGTTAGATCTTATTCTTTGAGTATGTAGCTAGGGTTTCTACTGCTTTGAGTTGACGTATTGGGCTTAGAAGTGGGTTATAACCCTTCTGCTGCTAGAAGTGACCTTTTTGGATTTTGTTGGGCTCCTCTGTGACCTTCTAATATTAAACTTCATGATTGTTTGGTACCTCTCTCTACAGGTCGTGATTGTATTTCTCTGTTGGTCATGACTATGCATCTCTCTGCTGGTTGTGACTGCATTTTTCTATTGGTCATGACTATGTGTCTATCGAAGGTCTATACCCTTACTACTATAACCCTCATAATCTCTCTCTCAAGGTACACCGTCTATTCATCTAGGTGACTTTTCCTTTCAGTGACCAGATGAGAACCTAAAAGTATCTGAGTATAAGGTTGATCCAAAACAATTATAGATTAGTATTGTTATTGTTCTTTGTTACTGATTACTAATGTTGTTATTTTCTTGTACATTTTTATTTTTTTGTTTCATCAGTTATAATATTGTTATTGTATATGGAATTTGGTAAATAAACTCAGATCTGGGGGATACCCCTATTAATTCTTGCACATGATCTAGGAACTAGGAATCAAAATCATCAAAGAATAATTAACAAATACTCATGAATTAGCAATAATTGGAACTAGAATAGGTTTCCTCTCTGTATATTTTATAAACAATAAAGGGTTACAATTCCCATTCATGAGCAATGGCTTAACTCCATGAAGAATTCGAATACCTAAGGAGACAATTCGAATTTAGTGAGTGAGTCTAGCTTAACTGACTCTTTGCCATGCAATCTCACTTAGTTAACCACTTGACCAAAACCCTAATTGACTCACCAAACCCTAACTGAAGTTGGAGTGCAATAAATGACTGAATCTCAACTGAAGGAGATAAAACACATGTCATAGCAATCCAATCATCAAGTGCTAGTACTGGATGACTCCAATGACCCCTAATGAGGCTAACTGAAGCTGAACTGACCATCAAAAGTTGGTGGAGGTGCCTTGTTGACTCCAGTTCATTAAATAATAATAAATAACCATTAAATAATATATAATGAATGGAGGCGCCTTAACTGACTGTAACTGATTGGTTGAACTGAAAGTAACCACCAGTTAGCAATTAGGTGCATTAATGTCACACAGGTCACCCCTGGAGTGCTCCAGTTAGCCTCCTTAACTATAGGAAAAGGCTAAGTTAGCCTCCTTAACTGTAGGTAGGCGTGGGTGTGACTAGGATGATGGCAATTAATGCTCCACTAATGTCAATTAAACTTAGGATAGTGGTTTAACTAGGCCAATTTGACCAAAAGAGTGTGTATGATGGTAAATGTCTCCAACAACCCTTAGGTTGGACGTGTCAATCAAGTCCAATTACGTAATCCTTTTATTAATACCCTTAATTCACAAGACAACCATTATCTAGCAAATGCATTAGACCTAGCTCTATCATCCATTTGGAAACAAAGATGGAAAAGGGAAAATAGTATAGGATTACATAGAGAGGAGGAACAAATTTGGAATCAATTGTACAAAGACTTCAACAATGTCCTATGACAAAGCAAAGATGGTGTGTCCTCCTTGCTACATCATCGACTTTTAGGGAAGAGTGACATAGAACCCTTCATGAACCTCTTGGATAGTAATATTTTTCATTAATAGCTAATTCTATTCATCAGAGACCAATGAAGGGATTCTACTTGTAATGGCTTCAATGTCCTCTAAGCGGTCCCTCCTAGGATCACTTAAAATATTTGAGAAGTGGGAATATAGGACTGCCTCAATATCTTCCCTCAACTCTACTTTTTCTCCGCTATCATTTTTAATTGAATTGATTTTATTTTGAAACCTATTCTGGATAACAGAGTGGTGAAAAAACTCGGTTTTCTTCTCACCTTCTTGGATCCATTTAATTCTTGATTTTTTCCACAATAGGATTTCTTCATGTTTCTCCTGTTCTTCTATATTAGCTTCTAGAATCCTTTCTTCCTCTATTAAGGACGGTGAATAACCTTAATTAGTTCCAATATTCCCAAATTCTTTCTTATTCCTTTTCTTGATCTTGGATTTCAAGCCCTTCAAATTTTGATGGAAACTATACATATGGTGGACCTAATATGCCCTCATCTCTACCCACCAAGATTTGACTTTTCATTCAAATTCTATATTTTCCAACCAGAATTGTTTGAAGCAAAATGGTTTCTTAAATTGGGATCCTAACCCACTCCACATGAGTTCAATCAGCGAGTGATCTGAGCCCCTTCCCGAGAGTGTTTCACTATGGATTTCGGTCCCCAATTCTATTATGGATTCAGTGACTAAAAGCCGATCAAGTATTGATGCAATATGATGATCCCTTAATCTCTTGTTATTCCAAGTAATCCAACCCTCCCTCGGAGTAATGTCCACCAAGCCAAGATCTTCAATAGTTTCTCTAAAAAGATCACATTCTTCCTCCAAACACCGTCTACCACCCTTTTTTTCCTCTAAGGAAGTGATAAGATTAAAGTCTCCTCCCACCACCCAATGTTCATTAGGCAGACTCACCCTTAGATGTTTGAGAGAACTAAGAAAACTATGTTTGTCCACAAGTTTTTGCGGACCATATACATTCGTAACAATCCCAGAGATAGGAAAACCCATCACCTTAAAATCCAGTTAGGGTAACCTGGGATGGATCCCAAAGGATACTCAAACCACCAGAAAAGCCTCTAGCATCTATGCCCATACTTTCACATCTTGCCCATATTTTTCCCCTAAGCTCCTGAATTTGATTAGCCAAACATTTAGTTTCTTGCAAGAAGACAATTGTAGAATTGGTCATCTTAATATTTTTACATAGAATTATAATATTTCTCAGGCTATTAATGCCTCGAGTGTTCCAGGATAGGATCTTTATTGGGGATACTTACAGCCAGAGGGAATCTTTTATTGTCAGGTATTGTCCCGACTCAACCAATCTCCTTCCTACATCCGCAACCCTCTTTTTGTTTGATTTGCGACCATTTTTTCAACCAAATTCCTTTGCCTTATTTTTCATGTCTTTATGGGATCCCAAGCTAATACCTAGAGAATTTGAGGTTTTAGATTTCCTAGGGAAAATAACATTTGTCTTTCTCGATACATGCTTTTTCAATCCCTTCAAGATCCAGTTCCCCTATATCCATATCCTCTACTTCCTCCTCTGATTCCTGTCACATACTAACTTCACTGATATTATTTTTTTGGTCTTGATTTTTGATAAGACTCAGGGCAAACATTTCATCTTTTGAACTGGGTATTTTGTGCAAAGGGCTTCTTGTTTCTGAGGTATCTCCCTCATGATGTCCTAGCACCTCGAAGGGGTTTGAGGTATTCATTTTCTTATGAATTTCTTGATGTTCATGTTTCCTGCTACCTCTTTTTCGAGAAGGAACTTTGGTAAAACCCGGATCCGCTGGATCTCCCTCCTTTCATGCCTTCTTCTTAGGGTCATTCATCAAACATTCCCAAAAACAATGACCATATTCATGGAATCTGTGACATCTAAAAGGGATTTGTTAGTAGTCAATATTTTGCAACCAATCCTCCTCATCCCATATCATCCTGATGGCATGGGGTAATGCCTTAGATAAATCCATATAGGCATTAATGTGAGCATAGGAAGTGTATCGTTGAATCTTAGTTTGCTCAGAAATTTTGATAAAATTTCCTAAACAATTTCCCAAATCTTCCAGTATTTTAGAGTCCCAATATTCAGTAGGAAAAGAGTATAACCTAATCCATATAGGGGCAATTCTCATGTCTTCATTTTTCGAACTAAATTTCTATTTCCAGGGTCGTAAGAAAAGACTAGCAGAGTAATAGAAATATGAACCTCCATCAATGATATGATTCCTGTCCTCTAGACTGATAAAAGAGATTGTAAAGAAACCCTTTGAGACCATGTGAAGGTCACAATGACCCTTCGGTTTCCAGGAAGAGTTGTGTTGCTGCCATAACTGTCCTCCCCAAATTTATTTTTATTTAAATTCTGGGCCCCTCCTCATCATTTTGCTTGGTTCGATCGTTAAAATGCTTGAGCCTCTCGGGCATATATTCTTTTCGTTTTACTTTGAAGATTGGATGCCAGCAGTTTTATTCATGCCATGTTCAATTTCAGTTAAGTCGTGGATTTATGGCCGTGAAGAAGTAAAATTTTGTTCTTCAAGGAAGCCTTTGTGAAGAAAACGACTTTGGTTGTTAACCCTACTCAAATCCTTGAGTTTTCCCGTAATCGGGCCTCTTTTGCTGTTGGATCGAAAGCTGCAAAGTCTCAGCCTCTCCGCCGTTGCAGCTCCAAGATCCTTTCTTCATCCGAAGTCTGAACCCATCCGACGCCCGATTCATTTTAGCCTTCGATCGCTTGCCTGTAGCCTCTACTCAGCCACCGTTGCGGCTGGGTGATCTTTTCCGCTCCAAATCTGAGTGTCTTCTGACGTCCGACTAAGTTTTCCCGTCCGCTCCGCGTATCCTCTAACTTCTCCCTTCATCGTTGCAGCTCCTAGAGTCTTTTGGTTTCCGAAACTAAAAAACTGTCCGACGTCCGATTCATGGCATATCCCGCCCGCGTTTTGCTTGGCTGCGACTTAAGTCTCACCCGACGTTGCAGCTCGCAGATCCTCCTAGCTCCCAAGCTCACTTTCTTCTGACTGCTGACTTGAATTTTACCGTCGGTGACCATAGGATATTTTACCAGGCCCGTATGTGGTACGCTCGGCCATTTCCTTGTGGAATGGTGGTTAATTGATAATATTTGTTGTTTGAACCATGCTCGTGAATTGAATGCAGGCAGTTTCAAGGAGACTGGTCAATTTGCCATGATGAGAAGAAAGACTAACCTGTTTGGCGGAGGTATGACTGAAACGAGGCGAATGGAGGAAGAAGTCTGGAGCTGTAAAGGCGTGATCTCAGAAGCGGATCAGTTACCAAGTGTTTCATGATCACATACTAACAAAAGATCGAAATATGAAGCGTTGGTGAAACTGAAAGACCACGTGTCTGGGAGGGAAAATGAAGCACTCAGTAGTTGTAGTTTAAATATTGGAAAGTAGGAATAAGACAGGGCTTTTTCCCCTGGAAAATTTTGTAAATGTTTGCTTGTAAGAGGAACTACTTCGTTTTGCAAAGGAAGCTGCAATTTTGCCTATCGGAGAGAGTGAAAAGTGGAATGTATCAATGCAACTCGATGAATAATGTTGAAGAGGAACTATTTCATTTTCAGCTGTGTTTCATTTACTGTAAGGGTATTTAATGTTCTGAACCTATGTTCTGATTGAATGTTCTTCAGTAGTTTCTAGGATATTTTTCACTGTGAGTAATAAATGTTGTTATAAAATGATCAGCTATCTAGTTATTTAAATATCTGTAAGTGTTCATGTGTTTTAGAAGAAGTACCAGCTATCTGTGATTCTTCATAATGCATGTGAAAAATGTATTGCTCACCCAAAATGATAACCTTGCTCCCTAGGGATAGATTAGATAGTTTATTTCTTATTGTATCTGATTCGGTTGCTTGCGAGCATAAGACGAGAGGTAAGAACCTGTGCATCACATTGTGACCGATCCCTGCATCTTGATCGCCCTGCATTTAGTTAGGCACTTGCATTTCATTTCTTGAAGTAAAAATACAAAAACTCGGTGGACCGGGCCGCAACCGGTAAAGCCTTTGTTTTGTTCTTGACCTACGGTAGCCGGACCGCAAACCGGATGGATTCCCTATTTCAAACAGTCAATGGGCTTGTTGGGAACGTTGATTGGGGAGAATCCCTTACTATTGCTGCCTGCAAATTTCCACGCCTCAACAGTTTTAGCGCTATAAGGAGGGCCGCCAGTGCATGGCTGGCCAGGGAAACCCGTTTTCCCAAGATTATTCCGCTGGTTACAGTTATGAAAGTAGTGGACCGCATAATCCAATTCTGGAAGAAGAAAACAGAGAACATCTATATCCTGTTTGCAACGATATTGTTAATGATCTGAGGAGACACACCCGTGCTTATGTAAAGAAGATTAGAGGGTTTCCAATTATTCACGAATTGCCTAGAAGAGAATACAAGAAGAAAGACCACCCCATAGTAGAAGATTCGGTGTTGGTTGGAGATTGGGAAGAACTTGTAGAGACTGCCTTACAAGAAGTTGAGCTACCTTTGAATCAAGAAGGCCCGGAGACCCCTTACATTTCTCCTATTCATACCCCTGTTGGTTCACCTCCACAGTAACCACCTTTACTCATGGCCGGCATTAATGCAAACCTACCTCCACCCAACCCACCAAATCCACCACCACCTGCTTGGAAAGCTAGATCACCTCTAAATCTGACCCCTCCTCTGCATGATCTACCTCAAGCCTTTGAGAAGCTACTGCCCAAATTTGACCCAAATGAGAAGATCCTAGTAGATGATCATCTACAGAGTTTCTACTTGGCAATAGAAGGTCTAAAGGCTGGGGAGCACGAAGATGTGGTGTGTAGACTATTCCCACATACCCTCAAAGGAGCTGCGGCCTCTTGGTATTTTGGATTGCCCGCCAACTCTATCCCAGACTGGGATACCTTTGAAAGAATGTTCAGGAGAAAGTACGAAGTCCAAAAGACTCACGCTGCCCTCATGAAAGGACTGTGTGCATTGAAGAAAGAAAAAAAGGAAAAAGTGTACAGTTTCACACAAAGGTTTGCAGCATATCTTAAAAATTTCTCTGAAACAGATAAGCCTTCAGACAAAGTACTGATTGAATACTATACTTCATCTTTGGGCCCTGACTTGGCCATGTTTGCAAAAGGTAGGGCCAAGCCTACTTTGACAAAAACCTATGAAGAGGCAGAAGTGGTGGAAGCGGAAAGAGAGAGCATTGAAGACTATCCAGAGCAATCAGGAGAGAAAGGTGCAGGTAGAAAAACCTTATTGTTCACTAAGCCTAAAGAAGAAAAGACACCAGATTATGAAAGCATGGCTAAAATGATGCAAAAGCTATCCAATAAGATCATAGACTTAGAAAAAGAAAAAGAAGCACAGAAATTCTTCAGGCCATATTATAAGAAAAGAGAGGACAACAATCAGCCCCAACCTCCTCCTCAAAAAACTGCATCCATGAATCTGACTGAGATAGGGATGGAAAATTTATGTACCTTTCATCAACAGCCTCATTCTAAAAATAACTGTCTGCAATGGATAAATTCAATGACATTGGTCATGAACCAGATGTTGGATTCGAGATTAACGGAAGAAGATGATGATGAAAAGAAAGAAAGTGTTGCTTCTACTTCTATGAAAGAACAAGAAGAAGAGACCATGGCATTATGGAATTCTGTCTCCTTATTAGATGCAGAAGAGGAAAATACTCAGGGACATAAGGATGTCAGGGAAGCTAACGTGACAACTAGAAGCCAAGGGACGATTAGTGATGATAGTATTTTACTTCCAAAGATCAGAAGGCTGCAAAGAAATGTCAAGAAGAAGTTCCAAGACAAATCCTTGGCTGATCAGATTCCAGAATTCACCATTACCAGCCAAGATCCTAAACAGAACAGAACGCTGCCTAAGCAAAATAAAGAGAAGGAGAGTGCTGATAAATCTCAGTCCATTAAACAACAAATTGAATATGACATTATTGAAGATTTAAAGAAGATAAAGGCAAATGTCCCGCTGTTTGAAATGTGCAAAGTACCCCAGCAGAAAGAAAAGTTGTTGAAGGCACTTGAAACGTCAGAAGAAAAGATGCCCGCTGATAATCAGCCTCGGGACGAAGAAGAAATTGGAGAAGCTAGCACTGGAGGTACGTCTAAAACTAAACATCCACCTTTCCTCCTGACGTTCGAAATCTTTAATCTTAACGTGCACAATTGTCTGGTAGACTCAGGAGCGTCAATTAATGTCATGCCCATATCAGTATGTAAGAAAATAAATGGGCATCCTAAGCCATCCATGTGGAGGGTGGTGCAATTGGATAGGACAGATGTTAAGGTGATTGGTGAAATGGAAGACATCCTAATCTGCCTAGCATCCGATGACAGAGTA
Organism: Pseudotsuga menziesii; assembly: GCA_001517045.1. Lineage (NCBI taxonomy): Eukaryota > Viridiplantae > Streptophyta > Pinopsida > Pinales > Pinaceae > Pseudotsuga > Pseudotsuga menziesii. The sequence goes on from LPNX010845703.1 coordinate 72,475, forward strand.
TGCCAATTTATTAACATCGTGGTGGCTGATATACCAGACGCTTATGGCCTGGTTCTGAGCAGAAATTGGTCAGCTAAGTTGAATGGATATTTCGCCTCAGATTGGTCACATCTTTGGCTACCATACAAAGGGAGTCCCAATCAGATTAAGGTTTTGGGAGAACCTCACATGAAGCACAATGTTACTCAATTGGATGAGAAGAATATACCAGTCGAATCTGTGTTGGGAAACTACTTTCTCGAACTGGAACCAGGGAATTATCAAGCGGAAGAGGCCGGCGACACATCTGACACCCAGCCTGATCTCCTTCGTTTTTCTCAGGCTGATGAGATTGACTGTAAAATAGTAGATCTAGCAGTAGGAGTAGATTCTGTTTCAGTAGATAACGTTTTTTGGACTTTGTTTTTTGATGGCTCGAAAATGTTAGAAGGGTCAGGGGTTGGTTGCGTCCTTATTGATCCACAAAAAAATAAACACTTCATGTCCTGTAGATTAGAGTTTGAGTGTACTAACAACACGGCTGAATATGAAGCACTGCTGGAGGGACTCAAGAAAGCAATTGAGCTACAGGTTAGTAATTTAAAAGTTTTTTGGGACTTGAAAATAGTTGTAAAGCAAATAAGAAATCAAATACATTGTGTTTCCCCTCATTTGAAAGCTTACCAAAACGAGGTATGGGAGTTGCTTAAATGTTTTCATGCGTTTAATATTATTTCAATCCCAAGAATAAAAAATGCAGCCGCTGATCTTCTAGCTACATCAGCCGCCAGGTTGGTTCCCACTAATAACAAATGCTCTATTGAATTACTTTTCAGGCCATCAGTACCCGACATGATCACCAATTTGCGAGTATTTGACGATGATCAGCAAATAATCGAATGCTTGACCAATGATGAGACCTTTAAAGGGGCCATTATCGACGATGAGGAACATCAGGCTGAGATAAAATATGACAATTTCATTCCCAAAGGGGTCAGAACGTTAGAAAAGATGTTTGACTTGAACGAAAAGTTTAGAAGGCTCGCTGATGTGAAGACGCACAGTTCAACCTTACAGTTCGAGCTAATAAACCTAGGGACTGAGACGAATCCCAAGTTCGTGAATCTTGGCAAATGCTGTTCACCAACAGAAAGAGACAAGTTCCTAAATTTCTTTAAACAATACAAAGATGTCTTTGCATGGACGTATGCAGATTTGAAGACCTATGACACCAGCATTATCAAGCATATCATCCCTATTAAAGCAGGTGTCAAGCCATATCAGCAGCCGTTAAGGAAGATGCACCCCAAGTTGGAGCCACTGATTCAAAGCGAGGTGAAAAAATTGCTGGACGCTAGGATTATTTTTAAAGTCTGGCATTCAGAGTGGGTGTCAAATTTGGTACCGGTCAGAAAAAAGTCAGGAGAAATCAGACTGTGCGTGAACTTCAGAAACTTAAACCGTGCCTCAGACAAAGACAACTATCCGGTGCCTCCCATGGAGCAATTGCTACAGATGTTTTCTGGTTCTGAATTGTTTTCATTGTTAGACAGATTCTCTGGCTACAACCAAGTGTTAGTGGCTGAGGAAGATAGATTGAAGATAACGTTCAGAACCAAATGGGGCACTTTCGCATATAGAAGAATGCCTTTTGGACTGATTAATGCTGGCGCGACATTTCAGAGAGATATGGACATAGCTTTCCGCGGACTGATTGGACGAAGTGTGGTGGTATACCTTGATGATATCACAATATTTTCAAAGAAAAGAGGGGAGCACGCGTTCCACCTAAAGCAAATTTTCGAGCGCTGTCGAAAGTATGGCATTTCCCTCAATCCTAATAAGTGCGTATTCGCGGTCACAGAAGGCAATTTACTGGGGCATATAGTTTCAAAGAGAGGTATATCTATAGACCCAGAAAGAATCAAGGCCATTGAACAAATCCCCATGCCCCATAATAAAAAGGGAATGCAATTCTTCATGGGAACAATAAATTTTGTGCGTAGGTTTGTACCTGATTTTTCCCAGACTGTTAAACCATTACAGTAGATGGTTAAGCAAAATGCACAGTTTAAGTGGACTGAAACTGAAAAGAATGCTTTCAGTAAAATCAAGACTGCTGTCGCACATGCACCCTCTCTGAAAAGTCCAGATTTTGATAAGGACTTTATTATGTATACATTTGCGTCCGATGATTCATTGGCAGCTGTGCTTACGCAAAAGGAGGATGGGGGTGATGAATTCCCAATATCTTTCATGAGTACCGGGTTACAAGGGGCTCAATTAAACTACCCAGCCATTGATAAGCAAGCATACGCAGTGTTTAAGGCAGTAAAGCAATTCAGGCCTTATATATTAAAAAATCGTAGCAAGGTAAATAGTCCCTTACCCAGCTATAAGGTCTCTTCTCATTCAGAAAGAATTGGGAGAAAGAAGGGGCAACTGGGTAGTAGCCCTTCAAGAATACGACCTTGAATTCAAACCAGCCACTATAGTGAAGGGTCAAGGGCTATGCAAATTGATGACTGGAAGTAGAAACAGCGAAGAACAAGCATGGGAAGATGAAGCCGAGTTGCATGTAATGGATGTTTGCCCTCTATTTACAGCTCCTGAGTCTTGGTATAGGGACCTTGTGCATTACTTGCAGTCAGGGCTATTGTCGGAGCATTGGAATTCCAAACAAAGAAGAGCTCTGCGTCTCAAATCAGCCTCCTATCAACTTGTTGAAGGGGTGTTATTTAGGAAGAATTATGATGGGGTTCTTCTCAAATGTATAGAAAAGGAAGATGCAAAGAAAGTAATGGTAGAATTACATGATGGTCCGACTAGGGGACATTATTCAGGTGACACTACAGCCCACAAAATCCTTAGAGCTAGTTACTATTGGCCTATGCTCTTCAAGGATGCACATGCGCATGTCAGGAAATGTGACATTTGTCAAAGGTGCGGTGGAAGACAGCCCAAGGCAGCAGCACCCCTAAAGCCTATTATGATCACAGAACCATTTGAACAATGGGGGTTGGACATTATTAGAGAAATAAAACCGAATTATTCCCTACTGCACAAGTACATTCTTACTGCGACTGATTATTTCACTCGCTGGGTCGAAGCTATCCCATTGTGCAAGATCAACGAGGACGAAGTCATCAGCTTCCTACAAGATCATATCATGACCAGGTTTGGAGTTCCAATTTCAGTAGTTTTTGATAATGCTAAATACTTTTCATCAATTAAATTGATTGCATTTGCTCATGATAAAGGGATAAAATTACATTATTCTGCTAACTACTATCCACAAGGGAATGGCCTGGCTAAATCCTCCAATAAAAACCTCATTAGAATCCTGAAGAAGACCGTAATAGAAAACCAGCAAATTTGGCACTCAGCCTTACCCAATGCCCTGTGGGCTGACAGAGTCACCCCCAAGTCTGCAATAGGAGTGTCACCCTATACCCTTGTGTATGGTAAAGAAGCTATCCTGCCTCCCAATCTCATGCTACCAGCTTCCATACTAGCCCAAGAGTCTAGGGGGTCAGAGGATGAAGTTCTACAAATAAGAATATATAATCTCCTGAAAGCAAAAGAGGCCAGATCCAAGGCTAGAGAACGTTTTAAACAACAGCAAGAGTCAGTCAAGAGATGGTTTGACAAGCATAAAGCTGGGACAAAAGACTTTGAAGTAGGAGACTTAGTCCTCAAATGGGACCACCCCCATGATGAGAAAGGAAAGCATACCAAATTCTAGTATTTATGGGTAGGCCCCTTTCAGATTGTAGCCAAACTTGGCCCTGCTACTTATAAGCTGCAAGATTTACAGGGATGGGAGGAGAACTTGCCAGTTAATGGTTTGGTTCTCAAGCCTTACTTTTCTTGGGTTTCTTTGATTTAATATAAATGATCCCATGCCAAGAGAAGAATGCCAAAAGGCGAATAAAGAGTCAGGACTTCTATAAAAGCATCATAAATCAAAGCAGGTGCTGAATCATAAGTACTTAAGGCCAAAAGATCCTCTTCGTCCGTGAGCTGAAGCTTAAAATATACCACTCACACAAAAGGACACTATGGGATAGAGGATCCTGAATTAAAATTCAGTAAGAAAGGGGCACAGAAAGACTCAAATGAAAGGGACAAAAGTCCAAAAGCACAAGAGTGTTAAAATGGCATGGGAACGAGGAACAAACGAATATTGCTTTTTACTATCTCCTGCAATCCTGTGGTGTCCACGCTGTTAACTACCTGAAGACAGAGGTAATAATGAAACTCATCATCTGGCCCCAACAGAGTTATCTGGACTTAAAGGTTTCGGTTTCCACTTTCCCCAAATGGACCATCATCAATGATTAAGGTACACACTTCTGTTGGTCAAGGAATCCATATGGCTGGAAGAAGTCATTAGAAGCATTCTGGTTAAACAGTCTGTTGCTCAAAGTATAATCACCCAGAGATCTAGGTTCACCAGGAAATCGCCAGTTGTTGCTGCTGCAACTGTCCTCCCCAAATTTATTTTTATTTAAATTCTGGGCCCCTCCTCATCATTTTTCTTGGTTGGATCGTTAAAATGCTTGAGCCTCTCGGGCATATCTTCTTTTCATTTTACTTTTAAGATTGGATGCCAGTAGGTTTATTCATGCCATGTTCAATTTCAGTTAAGTCGTGGATTTCTGGCCGTGAAGAAGTAAAATTTTGTTCTTCAGGGCAGCCTTTGTGAAGAAAACGACTTTGGTTGTTAACGCTGCTCAAATCCTTGAGTTTTCCCATAATTGGGCCTCTTTTGTTGTTGGATCGGAAGCTGCAAAGTCTCATCCTCTTCACCGTTGCGGCTCCAAGATCCTTTCTTTGTCTGAAGTCTGAACCCATCCGACACCCGATTCATTTTAGCCTTCGATCGCTTGCCCATAGCCTCTACTCAGCCGCCGTTGCGGCTGGGTGATCTTTTTCGCTCCCGATCTGAGTGTCTTCTGACGTCCGACTAAGTTTTCCTGTCCGCTCCGCGTATCCTCTAACTTCTCCCTCCGCCAATGCATTCCTAGAGTCTTCTGGTTTCCGAAACTAAAAAACCGTCCGACGTCCGATTCATGGCATATCCCGCCCGCGTTTCGCTTGGCTGTGACTTAAGTCTCACCTGACGTTGCGGCTGGCAGATCCTCCTGGCTCCCGAGCTCACTTTCTTCTGACTGCCGACTTGAATTTTCCCGCCGGTGACCATAGGATATTTTGCCAGGCCCGTATGTGGTACGCTCGGCCATTTCCTTGTGGAATGGTGGTTAATTGATAATATTTGTTGTTTGAACCATGCTTGTGAATTGAATGCAGGCAGTTTCAAGGAGACCGGTCAATTTGCCACGATGAGAAGAAAGACTAACTCGTTTGGCGGAGGTATGACTGAAACAAGGCGAATGGAGGACGAAGTCCAGAGCTGTAAAGGCGTGATCTCAGAAGCGGATCAGTTACCAAGTGTTTCATGATCACATACTAACAAAAGATCGGAATATGAAGCATTGGAGAAACTGAAAGACCATGCGTCTGGGAGGGAAAATGAAGCACTCAGTAGTTGTAGTTTAAATATTGGAAACTAGGAATAAGACAGGGCTTTTTCCCCTGGAAAATTTTGTAAATGTTTGCTTGTAAGAGGAACTACTTCGTTTTGCAAAGGAAACTGCAATTTTGCCTATCGGAGAGAGTGAAAAGTGAAATGTATCAATGCAACTCAATGAATAATGTTGAAGAGGAACTATTTCATTTTCAGCTGTGTTTCATTTACTGTAAGGGTATTTAATGTTTTGAACCTATGTTTTGATTAAATGTTCTTCAGTAGTTTCTGGGATATTTTTCACTGTGAGTAATAAATTTTGTTATAAAATGATCGGCTATCTAGTTATTTAAATATCTGTAAGTGTTCATGTGTTTTAGAAGAAGTACCAGCTATCTGTGATTCTTCATAATGCATGTGAAAAATGTATTGCTCACCCAAAATGATAACCTTGCTCCCTAGGGATAGATTAGATAGTTAGTTTATTTCTTATTGTATCTAATTTGGTTGCTTGCGAGCATAAGATGAGAGGTAAGAACCTGTGCATCACATTGTGACCGCTCCCTGCATCTTGATCGCCCTGCATTTAGTTAGGCACTTGCATTTCATTTCTTGAAGTCAAAATACAAAAACTCAGTGGACCGGGCCGCAACCGATAAAGCCTTTGTTTTGTTCTTGACCTACGGTAGCCGGACCGCAAACCAGACGGATTCCCTATTTCAAATAGTCAACAGGCTAGTTGGGAACGTTGATTGGGGAGAATCCCTTACTGTTGCCGCCTGCAAATTTCCAGGCCTCAACAAGTTGATCCACCATATCAATGCTTTCTCAGATGGTTGCATACCTATGAATTTGCCAATTAGAGCATGGTCCATCATAAACTAGATTCGATCTCTCATATTTGTAGATTCTACAACCATCGATGGGATCATAGACGTTTCCGGCCTACATTTCCCGGGTTTACGATCTTGTCCCAAACAACCTGGGAACGGTTGTGTGGAGAGGCTAATTGGGATCCTACCAATATTCAGGTCCCCTGCTTCGGGGGGTCAAGTATTAGAGCCCCCCCCCCCCCCACTTCGGCCGCCATTGTCGACCTCCAAACTTCATCCTCCTGCAAAAGATCTGAAAAAACCAACCTCCTCACTTCTTGAAGCGCTCCCACTTTCTATACACTACAAAAGGATTCAATCGAGGTTTCCTCGTTATGTTACATTGACTTGCATGTTTACTTGTATGTGATGTTTATCCTTGTGGTGACTCGTGATTGATCCTTCCATGGTAAAATTGAGCTATACAACCCTTAAACAGTCACGTCCAAATTGTTGATGACTAGCATGACCCCTTAGGGGGGTTGTCCACCTTTGTGTTGAACTTAAGATCACTCCGTAGGTGCCATTCACCATAGCACTACCTTATATGACTCTTTTGGAGTACTTTTCTATCATTTTTTATTGTGAGTTGGTCGTGTTATCACCCTATAGTTTTCCTATAGTTGTGGTAGGATATGGAAGGGGTAACCATTTCAACCAATATTTAGACTGTATTCTAGCCTATACAGTCACAAAGGTCTCTCTCTTTGGCACAGGGGCATATACATACATATTTGGCTTTAAGCAAGTAGACATAAGGCTAGATTTTTTAGGGGAACATATTTTTAGGGTTTAAAGAGTGTAATACATACAAAGTCAAATACCATTGGGAAATGGAGTCATAGCCTAAATCATTCAAGGGATTTACAGTGAAAATGAAAAGTGATTTATCTATGTAATATGAGGAAAAGTGGGTGTTATGTTCAGTCAAAATATCTTTGAGAGGTGACAAACAGAAGTGAGAAAGAGCCCAACGAAACAAGAGGCACCTATCTCTCGATAAATCTCTTGGAACACGTTTAGCAGAAATATAACAAAGGATAATAACTGAAACTTAGCATATATCAATGGATGAATTCTATCACAACTATCATTACACACAACAAACACGATTTATGATGCAGGAACATTTGACAAATTCCTTGCTACAAATGCATGAAAATGGGAAAAACAGGAAACACAAGCTCAATAGGGAACACCTTGATGAATCTCAGAAACGTAGAAGAGCATTTCTCATTAACACTTCCAAGAAAATTGTAGAACTACAAAAACAAGCATGGAGGCTTCAAAATAGGAATGTTGAACCCTTTCTTCCTCTCTTGAGGCTATATTTATAGTTCATGGGCTCCCGATACCAACCTAGAAACAGAGCCAAATTCAATTACAGTGTGGAAATCAAAACCATGTAGACAAAACCCTAACCAACTCTTAGCTGGCGGATTCGCCATGATCACATAAAGACTAGGAAATCATGTTGGGATGTGCGTGATGGAAAAATGGATTGAAAATGATGGTTCAAAGCACCTCCAATAGCATTCAACAGTTTTTCAATCTTCCCTGCATCTTCCACATGTGAAATCATCTGCAACCATTTATCCTTTAGCTCGTGCACATATTTCTATTTTCTGCACCATCGATCCTAGGTGGAAACCTTCGTAGCCATTGATCTGAGATCAAGCTGTGGGATGCCAGAAAGTGAAAAGCGGGATTTCTTCCTTTCACAACCAAATTTCTTATGTTTCCAATTTCCACCTTTCCACTCTCTTCCTAGCCATTGATCATCTGCAGGAACCTTCCGGACCGTCGATACTGCGGATCACGGAATCCAGAATTTCAACCTTTTGCAACCAATTTTCTGTGTTTTCCACTTCCACCATTTTCATTTGGGATCATTTTGGACTGTTGATCTGAGATGCGGTTGCTTTATGGGTCATCGATCTCATGGCTAGTGGGAAGTGGGAAGCTGACTTCTAATCTTTCTTTCAACGAAATTCTTCCTTTTCTGCTTCCGCCTTTAGCGGAAAGCGAAAGGTGGAATTTCCAACTTTCCGGACTGAAATTCTTCCCTTCCTGCTTCCACCTTTCCTCTTCTGCCTTTAGTGGAAGGTGGATTTTCCAAATTTCAGAACTGAAATTCTTCCCTTTCTGCTTCCTCCTTTTTCTGGACCATTGATCTATGTGGAAGTCATCCCTGACCATCGGATCTTGGACTACAGATCACAGAAGGCAGATTTTCGACTTTTATAACCAATGTTTTTCCATTTTCCGCTCTCTCTCCCTTGATTTTCCTTGGTGGAAATGATTTGTGGCCATTTAATTTTCTCCGCTGTGCATCTTGACCGTCCATTTGCTATCATCCTTTGACTTTGATTAGATTTTTCATATTCAGGCATATTTGTAAGGCTAAATCCTGAGTTTTTCAACAAATTTTTATCTTTCTTTCACTGGTCTAAGCTTTAGTAGGGGAGTTAGTGCAGATGCATATGAAAAAATATTTAAATTTAGCACATGTGCTAACAACGGCTCCAACTCAAGGATGCTATCCTCCCTGTGAGGTAGCAAAGAACCCCACAAACGAAGTTCCTGATCCATTGAGATGGTCCCGATCTTTCTTGAATATTCAAATTTTGTGGTGGCGCCTATAACTTCAAATTTGCGTAAAAAGGAAACCAAATGACGACTTCCCTTGGAGACCTTATTTCCTTCACCTCAGTCTTTAAGTCTATCAGAGAGTTGTCCACACCTGGAAGGTTAAAAATAAAATGGTATATACAATGACATGGAACTGAACTTACTTTACAAAAAATAATTCTTGAGGAGCCTCCCATTTACAGGAGCTCTAGACACCAGACCACCCTCCATCTCTTCTAATATGTAGGCATTCCTCCCTCTGAACGCAACAATTTTGTAAGACCCCTTCCATAAGTGATCAAATTTTCCATGCTTCCCCTTCTCTTCATGGGGTGAATCCCATTGTAACACTACATCCCCTATCTGGCAATCATCAAGTTTTGTCCTTCTGTCAAAGATCGCTTTCATCTTGTCCTAAGATTTATGAGTTATGTCAAAACATTACTCCCTTTGCTATTGTAGCTCAACCAACTGATACATCCTTCTCTAGGTTGGGTGAATTTCAACATTTTATTCTTGCAACAATATCATCACTGGCAAGCTCAGGGAGCTAGGAAAGATTACCTCATAACCATAGACCAACTAGAATGGTGAGGTGCCAATATATTTATTCACTCTGTTCCTGTTAGCCCATAAGGCATGGTTCAACTTTGTGTGCCAAGCTTTATTGTTATCTAGCAACAACTTTTTTATGATCCTCATAAGACTCTTGTTTGAATATTTTTTCAACCCATTTCCCTATGGGTAATAGGAAGTAGAATGCCCCAATTGTATTTGGTATTTGAAACAAAATTCAACCATCTTTTTTGACTTGAAAGCAACAACATTATCGGTGATTATCTTCTCGGGAACCCCAAATCTTGGCAAGATATGCTCCTCCATAAATTGCATAATTACTGTTTTGGTGACCTGTCTGTTTGGGATGGCCTCAATCCACTTCGTGAAGTAATGTGTGGCAATAAGGATCCACTTTTGCTTCCCTTAGGAAGATATATTTATTTCTCCAATGAAATCTTGTCTCCATTGTTGGAAGGGAGCTTCAACCTGTATGGGATTCATAGGTGATGGCAGAATCTTCCTCCTTCCTTCAAAGATTTGAAATTTATGGAAGACAACAACTTTCTTGTGTGTGTCATGAAAGACGGTGGGCCAATAAAATATTTCCCTCATGCTCTTATTTATAGTGGACTTCCAGTAAAGATGACATCCACATTCCCCTTCATGAAATTCCTCAATGTGCTTCTTAGCCTCTTGTTCATCCACACAGTTCATTAGGAATCCTCTTGGATCCTTCCAATATAACTTCCCATCTATAATGAAAAACCTTGTTTCTTTCTGCTTGAGAAATCTGGCCCTTGTTCATTCCATACCTTGTGGGGCTTGTAGATGTTGTAACACAAATATGATGTCATTATACCATGGGGATGACAGGAAATTTTGAGACATAAGTGGCTCCAGATGTTCTTTGGGGTTTCGGTCCTCTGTGGACAATTCAACAATAATATGTAGGCTAAGAGCATCATAGTTAGATTGTGCCATGGGTTTGGCTAGTCCCTGGCCCTTACTCAACTTGGTGGGATTAATTTCCAGGTCATATTCAAGTAGGAATGCTATCCATTTCCCCCTTCTACCCACAGGATCTGGTTGGGTTAGGATAACCTTCACAACACTCATGGGAACATCAGAAATAATGTGAAAATGTGGGATATACACTCGAAACTCCTTCAAGGCCTACACCAGAGCATACACATGCTTATCCAGGATGTTGTACTTCATAGGAGCATCTCTCGAGGTTTTACTATAAAAAGAAATGGGATGCTCATGTTCCTCATGGTTCTTCTATAGCAATACTCCTGCCACTGTGTGCTCTTAAGCAAAAGAGAATATGAGGAAATCTTTGGAGAAATCAAGGCTTTCCAGCATAGGAGCTTTATAAATATCCTTCTTTATATATTGAAAGGACTGCTTTGCTTCAGGTGTCCAGTTTATCTCTTTGTCCGTTCCTAGCATGTTAGTTATATACCTCACTATTTCAGCAAAGGAAACAATGAACCTTCTTAGAAAATTTACCTTACCTAGAAAGGAATGAACCTCCACCTTGTTCCGAGGGAGCTCAATTTTACTAATTTCTTCCACTCTCTTTGGTTCTATTCTGATGCCTTCCTTAGAAATAATGTGCCCCAGCAGCTTCCCTTCCTTCATAGAAAAGAATGATTTCTTTGGATTCAAGGAGATTCCAATTTTTCTGCATTTTCTGAACATCCTCAACAGGTGTGCAGTGTGCTCCTCATCGGATTGAAAAAAGATAGTCATTCCATCTAAATATATAACCAATATCTTGTCTTTTTCTTCAACAAAATCTATGTCCATAGATCGCTGGAAGGTTTCCCCTACATTCATGAGTCTGAAGGGCATATTCGCATACATGAAAGTGCCCCAAGGTGTGGTGAAAGCTGAGTTTTCTTGGTCCTCTGGGTGGACCATGATCTGCTTATAGCCTGAGAAGCCATCCAAGGTGGAGATTCATTGGGAACCCACTACCTTCTGCAAAATATTGTCCATTTTGGGAAGACGATAGTGATCCTTCAAGGAAAATCTATCCCTGTTCTTGAAGACAATTCATATTCTTATCTCCCCATTCTTCTTTCTCAGTGGAACCAAATTGGCCACCTATCTTGAGAACCTGAGGTCCACAATGATTTTTTCCTCGAACAATTTCTTTATTTCATTTTCTACCAAGGGTAGAAGTTTGGGGTTCTTTCTTCTCAGCTTTTGTTTTAAAGGCATCTCATCCTTTTTAATTGGTATAGCGTGTTGGATTACTGTAGCTCCAAGAAAAAACTTATGAGTATTCTTTCATTAGCGAGATGTATTTTTATTTGGCCTTTGATGAGAGTGTTCTTGAGATTTTTATGAGCTTGGGATGTGTTGTGCCTCTACCCATCAGCCTTTTAAAAAATATTATTTCATCAAACTAAATTGTATTTTGTTTTGATGAAATGTTTGAATTTCATATAGCAAACTTAAAGAATTAAAAGCTACT
>LPNX010845703.1:86126-119219 GCA_001517045.1 Pseudotsuga menziesii
AGGATAACAGAGCCTTTAAACCTGTTGGAAACAACCATCCCAAACAGTTTGGAACCTGCTCTAAGAATCCTAGTCTGGGTTGTCTTCCCCGTTACGTGCATAGTCACATATGCCCGTCAACAGGATGATATTCTATCCCAATGTTAACATCTTCTAAATATTCATAGCTTGAGATGAGTTGGGGTTCCTTGGAAACATCATTAGGATCAAAAACATTTTCTAAAGGAACTAAACCCCTAGGGATAGAGTTAACTTTGAGGTGGAGGATTTTCTTGCCATAGAGATTGTTGAGATATGTTTGTTTCCAATCATCCTCCTGCAACTCTGGGTCCCAGGCTTGCTCAGTTTTGCATCCCTTAACAGACTAAATAGACTTAGTAGGGAAGGAAATCTCGACCTGTGGCATGTCTCTTGAAGTGCCATCCTAGATTGACAGGGATTCCTAGGAGAGAGTAGGCCCTTCTTGGAGCACATTATTTTCATCAAGGTTCAAACAATCAAACTCCTCAGTGAGAGTGAGGACATTCTAGATCTGTTTGTTGTCTTAGAAGGCGTTCCAACTCTTCACATTATCTGGGATAGAGGTTCTATTCTTGACTTTGACTTCGTATTTTCCACTAGGGTGTATGGGGACTTTGAAAACAACAGCACAAGTGGATAGAGAATCAGCTATACAATTTTGTAATTCTGGAATCAGATTAAAATTGCATTCTTCAAAAAATTATATTAGGTCCTGGGAAACATTTATGTAGCTCCTCATCCTCGGATGTCTGGCCTGATACTCACCCTGCATTTGTTTAATTACCATCTCAGAGTCTCTATGTATAACCACCCTCCTAACATGGAAATCCTTCAAGATATGAATCGCTAACATCATGGCCTCATACTCTAACTCATTATTTGTAGAATCGAAGGCAATTTTGTAGGAGTAATTCAAATCTCTTCCTCGTGGTGGTTTCACCCAAAATCCAGCTCCTTCCCCTTCTTTGCATGCTGCCCCATCAAATATTACATCTCACACTCCCTCAAGCTCCTCCTGAGTGGGTACAAAGGCAGCGTTCTATGAACTACAATTGTCTTTGCCTCCTTCTGTAAAGAAAATAGTTGATCCCATCTCAGTATCCAGTGCATAAATGAGGTGATTGTTTGGCCTCTATGCACTTGTCACCATGTAAGCCAATTTTTGTTGTCTAAAAAGTCTTCTTTGTACCCCAAAGACATGGATGGTGGCATATAACATGTCCATATGAATAGCACCTTTGAGTTTGGCTACCCAATATCTTGATAGAATCATTCCAAACTTTGGAGGGATGTTAGCTACAACTACATCCATGACCAGGGTTTTGGCAGGGATTTGGGCCAAAGCAATGACCAGATCTTCGATCAATCCCAGGCACTTGACTTTATTAAAATAAAAAGAAAAAATATATTTGTAGGGTCTGGTCACTTCCAATCCCATTTCATCCATGATTTTCCTGGGCATTAGATTATGAGAGGCTCCTGAATCAAGCATGGCATTGTGTAGGATGGCATTATGGATGTTTAGATTAACATAGAAAGGGGGAACCTCTTCACCAGAAGGCTCATCTATATGGGGTTTGAACAAAATGGTGGGATTATCATCTTGGATGTTCACTGAATCTGCCATTTCAGAGTCTTCTCCTGGAGGATTCAACATTGGGGAACTTTTGGATGATATTCAGAGTTTTTCAATAATTCAGTAACGGGGACAGATATTCTGATCTTATCAATTTCAGCCTCTAGGATGAAAGAAGTTTGTATCTGATCATAGATTCTTGGATTATTTTCTTTTCTTTCTTTCCCTTTGGGATTTGTCACATTTTTGGAGATAATATTAGGAGGTGTGTCATTTTTGGGCTTACCTGTAGAGGCCTTATTTCCTGCATATTTGTTTCTTATGAAATGGACATCTCTGCTTCTCAGGTCAATCTGCCTTTGCAAATCCATGAAATCCAGGTGATATCCTTTCTTAAAATCCTCTGTCTCCTCATTCGGCAGCTCCCTCAACTTTTATAAGGAATTATCGTGCTCTTCTTTGGTCAGAAAGGTAGAGCGCGAGTCAGTATCCAACTGGTGGATTTCATCTTCAACTTTCTATTCATATTCTTTCTCCACATAGTTATCTTGAAATCGGTTCCTGACAGGTGGATCAAGATATTTTTTTTGCTCCCTATGTCTATTTTGGAGGATCTGTGGCCTCATAGCATTGTGGTTTCTATTTTTTTGCTCTTGATTTCCCCTGGGAGGTGGTCTATTATCTACATAGAGTCTTTCCATCCAATTTTCCATGGCCTTGATCATCATGTCCATTACGGCCTCTTGTGAGTTGGATGAAGAAGGTTGTTCAGGCTCTTTATCTTTTCTTATATCTCCCTCTTCTCTCCTCTAGTATCCCTTGTCCCTCTTCTTCTTCCTGACAGAAGACAGGTTCACCTCTACCTCTATGGCATCCTTCATCATATCAGCCAAGGAGCCTGATCTCCTTTCACTTAGAAATAGAGTAAATTCGTAATCAAAGGATTCAACATGTTGGAGTTGGGAAGAACCAGTGGGGGTTTGAACTGAGCAGGGATAGCATTATAGGTCCTCATAAACCTGTTAGAGAAATCTTGAATGGATTCACTCTCCCCCCTCCTCATGGAATTGTATTAGGAAAGATATTTCTTAGATTTCTTCTTATCTTCCCATTTGTCCTTGAAAAAATATTCAAAGGCTTGATAGCTCAGAATAGAGTTGTCTGGGAGGTTTTTGTACCATTTTCTTGCTTCTCCAGCGAGGGTTTAGGAAAACAGTCTGACCTTAACATTATCATGGTCTACTTCCTCTAGGTCCACCCAGTCTAAAAACCATCCCAAGTTCTCCCTCAACCGAATACCCCCTCTCCCCATGAAACTGTTTGAGCCTTTGGGAGTACCCCAGAGGGAGGTCATGAAGAGCAGCAGGAAGGAGTATAGGGGAAAATCTATCTACCATTCTTAGGGTGATAGTGGGGTTTCCAACATGTGTGATAGAAAAAATGAATGTGTTGGGAGGAACTGCGGAGTTATGAGGGGTTGTGGAACTGGATGATGTGGGTTGTTTGAGCTTGGAATTGTGCTCAATGCAGTTATTTTAGTGGAAAATAGGGGGCACTCTGGGTCAGGAAAGTATTGGAGATCCATGCCTAGAGGTTTTGAGGTCTGGGGTGACTAGGGAAGGTTGGAGAAATCAAATGCATAGGTGTCAGAAACTACTTCAGAGAGGCTGGACTTAGATTTAGTCCTAGGGAGAGCTATCCCAAACTCTTCATCACAATGGTCAGATATATATTTAACAGAAAGGACACCTTTAGAAGGTAAGAACAGAGTTCTAACTAACCTTTGCAGCTTATTGGCCCTTCAAATCAGACTTTTTTGATGAAAAACCTCTTGGAAAGATTCAACATTAGGATTTCTCCTCGTGTTGGTTCTTCTAGTCGCCAGTATTTCTCAGTGGAGTCATCTTCAAAAATTTAAGTGGATTTTCTAGAGCATGTACAACCAACATGTGTCTATGACTGGTTGCTCAACCAGGTTGTAGAACTAGGACAATGTCGTTTTCCCAAGGAGATAATAGTGATTATTCCCTGGAAATGACGCCAAGATGTTATCACCCTGTAATTTTCCTATGGTTGTGGTAGGAGATCACTGAGGTAACCATTTCAACCAATATTTAGATTGTATTTTAGCGTATAAAGTCAGAGAGAGCTCTCCCTTTGTCACAGGGTCATTTACATACATATTTGGCTGTAAGAAAGCATACAGAAGGCTAGATTTCTGAGGGGAACATATTTTTAGGGTTTAAAGAGTGCAAGGAAGACAAAGTCAAATACCACTGGGAAATGAAGTCATAGGATGAATCATTTAAGGGATTTACAGTGAAAATGAATGGTGATTTCTATGTGTAATCCGAGGCAAAGTGGGTATTATTTTCAGTCAAAATACCTTTGAGGGGTGACACACAAAAGTGAGAAAAATCCCAGCAAAACAAGAGGCACCTATATATGGATGAATCTCTTGGAACACCTTTACCAAAAATATAACAAAGGATAAT
The DNA here is from genome assembly GCA_001517045.1 of Pseudotsuga menziesii. NCBI lineage: Eukaryota > Viridiplantae > Streptophyta > Pinopsida > Pinales > Pinaceae > Pseudotsuga > Pseudotsuga menziesii. The sequence continues at coordinate 90,219 of LPNX010845703.1, forward strand.
AACTGAAATAGAGCATCTAGAAATGGATGAATTCTATCACATCTATCAAAACACACATCAAACACGATTTCTGATGTAGGAGCATTTGACAAATTCCTTGCATACAATCTACAAATGTGTTAGTAGAGTACACATGCATGAAAATGGGAAAAACAGGAAACATAAGCTGAATAGGGAACACCTTGATGTATCTCGGAAATGCAGAAGAATATTTCTCAATAACACTTCCAAGAAAATTGCAGAACTACAAAAACAAGCATAGAGGATTCAAAATATGAATGTCGAACCCTTTCTTCCTCTCTTGAGGCTATATTTATAGTTCATGGGCTCCCGATACCAACCTCAAAATAGATCCAAATTCAGTTACAATGTGGAAATAAAAACCACGCAGACAAAATCCTAACCAACTCTTCACTGGCGGATTCGCCATGAGCACAGACATACAAGAAAGCATGCTGGGTTAAGCGTGATGGACAAAAATGGATCGAAAACGGTGGTTCAAAGCACCTCCAATGGCCTGCAATAGTTATTCAATATTCCCTGCATCTTCCACCTACAAAACCATCTGCAACCGTTGATCCCTTAGCTCATGCACATATTCCTCTTTTCCGCACTGTCAATCCTAGGTGGAAACCTCCCCAGCCATTAATCTAAGATCAAGTTGTGGGCTACCGGAAAGCAGGATTTCTTCCGTTCATGACCAAATTTCTTATGTTTCTAATTTCCACCTTTCCACTCTCTTCCTTGTCATTGATATTCTACAGGACCCTTTCGGACCATTGATCTTGCAGATCGCGAAATGCAGAACTTCGACCTTTTGCAACCAATTTTTTATTTTTTCCGCTTCCGCCCTTTTCCTTTGGGATCATTCTAGACTGTTGATATGAGATACGAAAGCTTTCTGGGACATCGATCTCATAATTGGAGGGAAGTGGGAAGCCGACTTCCAATATTTATGTCACCAAAATTCATCCATTTTCGCTTCCACCTTTAGCGAAAAAACGGAATGCAAATTTTCCAACTTTTGTGCCTAAAATTCTTCTCTTTCCGCTTCTGCTTTTAGCATAAAGCGGAAGGCGTATTTTCCAACTTTTGCAACTGAAATTCTTCCCTTTCTGTGTCTGCCTTTCTGCTTCCGCTTTTTTCTAAACCGTTGATCTATGCAAAATTCATCCTTGACTATCGGATCTCAGACTGCGGATGGCGAAAGGGGGATTTTTTACTTTTATAACCAATTCTTTCCTATTTTTCGCTCTTCCACCCCCAATTGTTCCTTGGCGGAAATGATTTGTGGCAGTTTGATTTCCTCCGCTGTGCATCTCGACCGTCCATTTGCTATCATCCTTTGACTTTGATCAGATTTTTCATATTCATGCATATTTGTAAGGCTAAATCCTAGGATTTTCAATAAATTTTATCTTTCTTTCATTGGTCTAAGCTTTAGAGGGGAGTTAGTGCAGATGCATATGAAAAAATATATAACTTTAGCACAGGTGCTAACAGGTCGTATTTCTATGCTGCTATTGCTTTTTATTTGTGAGGGTTGGATGATCTATTTTAGGGTCCTTTCTAGTTCTAGGTTCTCTCCTTTCACATGTATGTTGGTCTAGTTGAGTCTCATGCAAGTAAATTAACGCTAAGAGGTTGAATTTATTTTAGAAGCACTTTTTATGAGGATAAGGGAGGTCTTCCCTAACATCTTATTTTGAGTTTATAAGTGGTTCAGATATGATATATATTGCTACTATTATATATTGTTGTCTTTCATTAACAACTTAGATCTAATATAGATTGATATTGTTATTATGGTTAATGTTTTCAGTACTTTAATGGTTATTGTAGCTCATTGTTTCTGGCACATGCTGGACATGAAGGATATTGAGGTATGGTTTTTACTTTCCACAAAAAATGATATAATTTTATTGTACTATAGTAATACATACAACATGACAACTGTGCCATATTGTTTTTCTTTACAAGTCCTCTATCTTGTACACCCAATTGATGAGGTTTCTATTCTAAATATTCATATGTACATAGACATAGGTTCTATTTTTCCTATCCTTCCTTGTGGTGGGTTACAAGCATTTTTAATCATATTTAGTATGAAATTAATTTGGTTTTTCTTTTTACTATTGTCCAATAATTGACCATAATAGTAGGTCACTTGAAATTTCCTATTTGATGTCGATTGATGGTAGAAAATTGCCCATGATTCAATAATAAATAATTCTTGCTACATATCTAGTCCACAAAAGCACGTAGGTTTCTGGAAATTGTATTTTGACGCATAGGTTTGTATTCAAATCTAGCTCAAAATCAAATCACTGCTAACTAGGGGGTCAAATAGGGATGAGAATTAATTTAATGTGTGATCATTTTTTAACTTAAGTTAAAGTTGGTGGGAGACATGATGGAAATCTAGTAAATACTGTGATCTAGAGCTATTGAAACTTGAAATGAACAACTATTCTAACTAATTCTTTGAAATATGCATCCATATATATGCTTAAGTATACTTAAACAAAAAAACCCTCTTAGGGTATAAAACCCAACCAAAACTTCTTTGATATCCTTCAACAAAGTACAATACCAATACAAGACTTCTTAACTAGCAATATTGAACTTAGGGTGTTGAAACAATACCTCTGTTTCAGCACTTATAAACTTCATCAACAACTGATATCATACTTACAGTAATATCCTGATAATAACCCCAAAGTTTATCCTCATAACCTCTTACTATGGCAAACTTATTAACTATGTTTTAGCACTTCTATTACATCAACTCTATTTTAGCACCTCCATTTTGACACTTCGGTTACAACACCTCTGTTACATAAGCTCTATTATAACACCTATGTTTCAACACTTCTGTTACAACACCTTTGTTTCAGCATCTCTATTACAATACCTATGTTTCAGCACTAGAACAATAGGATTACTAGTCATATAAAAACAAGATAATACAAGGAACCCAGCCTTATAGCATCAAGATACTTCACCATAATTTTATGTCCAAATGGTGAGGGGAAGCCTCGTTTTATGCTTGGGGTTGGATTCCCCAATATTCCACCTAGGACCTCGCTAAGAATCGCTCTAGGAACGCACTAAGCAGCCACCTAGGACTGCCCTAATAATCCCCCCTAGGAACTTCCCTAAGTTGGCCTCTAAGAAAACCTCTATAAGGTTTACACATGGCATGATTTTGACACTTGTCTAGAATTTGACACTTTGCAAGAGGTATTGACATTTGTTCATAAAGTTAACACTTGGAAACAAATTTTTTTTATGTACATAGAATTTATAATTTAAAAATATCTTCCAGAGCTATATATTTCAACCAGACATGTTTAGTAACAAAGTGATTCCCATTCCTTTGATGCTTTGAGTAACATACCATAGAGTAATGGGATTATTACACACTCTTTGTAATGATTCAATACTATAAAATAACTAATGCTAGTGATACTTAATCTCACAACATGGTTAGATTGAGTTGAATGGATGAGTCTCATTACACTTACTCTTATGAAGCTTATATAAGTATTGATGACCCTATTCTAAGAGCTTAGTGTAAATAAGGGTATGTATGATCTATAATGATTAAACATGGTATCCAAATCTATATACTATCTACAAGAGCATGAATCCCAACAAACTTGATCATAGTTGTATTACTAGTATACACATAACTACCGTGTGTACTGTTCTCTATATAACAATGTTCAACATTATGTAAAAAAAATCTTTCTCATCAATAACAATTACACTATGTCCATATAAGTTAGACTTATGACGTATAACTAGATCCTAGGATTCAACAATCATAGTAACATAACCATACAAGTGTAAGTCTAAGCTAGAACCAAATAGATTTAATGGTAACAAATCTATGAATGTAATTAATAATGGTAATTCCAAAATAGATTACAATTCATGTTTAACTATGACAATAAATAGAGTTATACTAGTTATAAGTATTGAGATAGTTGATATGTATACTGCTTACATAACATTGTAGGGGTTGTTCTACACTATTGGTTTGATTTTGTTATGTTTGTTATGACTTTACTCTATCACCATATTGATTACTTAACTACTATATATAAACATATTCGCTTGTATTGATTATGAGCTGCTCGTGATTCAATGGAGTGAGTTTAGCTCATATTGAATTCCATGTGTTTTATTTTAGTCTTAGGTTTATAACTACTACCAAAGTAATGGAATCATATATATGCGGTTACCATATACACTAGATCATGTTTTGTTTACCCTTATTAGAACTTGTTTAAGTTATTGGTACTTATACTGTAATCTATAGATCAATTAGGGGGCTTCCATAATCAATGCTTACTAGTTAATCATAGAATAGTGATGGTTGTTGTGATACCTTTGATCATGGTAACAATGGTGTTAATTATAGTGATATAACTTGTATCATATGGATAATGTCTATAGTTAGCTTGGTGAGATTCCTTGCTAGGCCTTTGTATTGCTAGTTGGGGATTGTTATTGATGATGGATGCCCTAGCTGGGGTTTGGAGGGTTTGGAGAGTCCTATCTTGTTATGATATTTTTGAAAGTTGGAAATAAAATAATTTAGAAATAAATACACTTAAAGCATCACTCTAGCGATGATCCTCCATCTCTATAGCAACGACAATTCGTCGCTTGTATAGTAAATTCGCTAGTAGTTTCTTTCTAGAAAATAATTTTTCTTCATTAGAATGACAATCCTCCATTGATTGTATAAGAAACTTGTCGCTATGTGCATGAATAAATCATTTTGTAGTGATACTAGTACATTTCTATAGTGACACCGTTATGTTGCTATAGAGACCAAGAAACATTGTTGTAGAGACAGATAGACGTTTCTATAGCGACACAATGGCATTGTTATAACGAAAAATAAACGTCAATATAATTATGACTTATCATCACTACAGAGACAAATAAGGGGTTTTTAAGCAATACCCAATCAAAACACGTGTCGTCTATTTACTGTTTCTATAGTGATAAATGCTTCGAAGTGTGGCTACAATGACCATAATTTTTCCACGAAAATTTGGGCTCCTGTTCGTTGCTATAGAGACACAAAAGTGTTGTTACATCGACGATTTGACATGGGAAAAATGTTCACATCTACTAGTGTAAAAATATGCATTGACATTCATCTTGAAATAATTTTAAAAGAAACAACTAAAAGACATTGTAATGGGACTAGACATGGGCAACAATGACCTCTAAATGGGGCCAATGTTGAAATTTGATCAAATGGTTTCTGTATGTAGTGGAACTTGACAACAAAAAAATTGTTCACATGCCTTGACGATATGGGAAGGTTTCCAAACTCAATGATGACTCAAATCATTATCAATTTTTATATATTTAAATTATTTCTATAAATTTTTTACCAACTAACATTATTGCTTATGAAAAAATATGAATAGATATTTGGACTATAAGCACTTTTTAACCAAATATATATATAATTTTATTAAATAATATTAAATTAAATTATGAATATAACCACTAACTCTTTAATCCCCTAAAAATATATACAAAAAATAATAATAATATATTATTTTTCTTATACATTTAAAATATAAACATTTACAAAAACAATATACAATACAAAATCATATAATGTATAACTTATTAAAGGATCATATTCATGCCCACCTTCAGCATGTCCATACAGTCTACACTGTTTGACAAACGTTGTTATTAGAATTCTCCTTCATTACGATGTGGAACTCGAAAATCGGAAAACCTTATAATAGAGTTGTACCACCATGGAAATAAGTTGTTGGTGTTGATGTATTTGTAACTTCGGAATGTATTAATCTATGTATCTTATGTCTTGTACCCCAATGTTTATTCTGGGATGTGTCTGTAATGTAATTGAGTCATGATGTCATGCCCCGATGTTCCAATCGGGAGGATCTATAATGTAAACAAGTCATGTCAAGTCATTGTGGGTAACCCTCATATTGTCTAAGGGTTAAAGTCCCCGCAATTCAGGGGCACTAGGGCTATTAGACTCACCTAGTGAAGTTGGCCCTAGTAGGGTTTGTCATGCCGGGAAGTACTATAAATAGAGACTTGACCTCTCTATTTAGCACACATCTCATACACACTCAAGTGTAGTGCATAGTTGAGGAAGGAGAAGACACTGGGGCTAGATATAAAGAAGGTTACTGCTGTCTGGAGATCATCTTACTGTTTTGGGGATTTTCTATTTGGTGCTGATTCTATCTCTGAGGAAGTTGCGGGTGTTTCTCCATTTATGGTTTCCCCAAGGAAAAAAACTGTGTTCATTGTCTCTTGTGTTTTATTGCTATGTTTGTTATTCTCTCAGTTAAAAGATCCTAATAATGCTAGCTTAATGTTAAAAATCTAACATGGTATCAAAGCTAACCTGAGAAGAAGACACTGTGCAGCTGTGGGAACTCGGGCTTCCTATTTTCGGGATCTCTCTCCACATATTTTCAGAAAAAGTAAGGTGGAATAACTCTCCTCCCTAGGGTGCATCTTTCTATCGAAGCAGAATCCAATTCTAAGGTTTTTCAATTTTGGACCCGACACTACTGCTGGAAATTAGGGATTTTCACAGAAGAGGGATTTTTTAGTGAGCCCAGGCCTGGATTGATATCCTCCCCAAAATCAAAGTTAGGGATCAATTTCAAAGCATTTGGTTGGACAGAACTCTGGAAAAGAAAAACCCTAATTTGCTCCTAAACCAGTACTGCAGGATTTCAGCTCCAAATTCAGATCTGACATCTTGACCTGGTAAGATCTAAATCTTTTGTATTTCCATTTGTGCTTCTCAGTTAAGATGTCTCATCATACCAAGCTTGATGAAAATCTTGAGGGAGCTGATAAATTTCGATCTTGGAAGTATAGGATCTCCTTGGTTCTGGAAGAGAATGAGTTGGACTCCTACATCAATGAGGAGGTTCTAGTTCCAGAGGGAGAGGAGGCTAAGGCCTTACATAAGAAGAAGTTGGTTATGGAAAAGAGGATCATTGTTGATTCTATCAAGGGTCACCTTATACCACAGGTGTCCTCCCTCAAGAAACCTAAAGCTATGTTTGATGCCCTAACCAAATTGTTTGAAGGGAAGAACATAAACCGGAAGATGAATCTGAGGAACCAATTGAAGAATGTGAAGATTCAGAATGCAGAAACCATCCAGTCTTACTTCACAAGGGTTTCTTAGATCAAGGAACAATTGGAAGTAGTAGATGAAGAAGTGGAGAATGCAGATATTGTGATGACCACCTTGAATGGTCTCCCTAGGACATGGGACTCCTTCATTCAAGGGATCTGTGCCAGGAAGAAGTTAGTCAAGTTCAGTAGACTATGGGAAGAATGTTCTCAAGAAGAAGCTCGGTTAGCAGCACAAGAAGAAAATATGGGAAGTGAATATCAAGCTCTCACAGTACAATCCAAGAAATCCAAATCCAGCCACCATAGAAGTAAGTACTCTAATCAAAGGAATAACTATAGAAAGCCTAGAGATAAGTCTAAATTCATTTTCTATACATGTGATGAAAGAGGGCACTTTGCTAGATATTGTCCTAAGAACAAAAGTAGCTCTCAGAAGAAGAAGGTAAACAAGAGAAGACATCATGATCATGCCACAAAGGATGATGAACCTTCATCGAAGAGAACTAGATATGAAAGTGAAGGTTCTTCAAGTGAGGAATAATATGTTTTGATTTCTGCTCTCACAGGAAACATTACTCATGGAAGCAATGATCGGATTATAGATAGTGGGGCTTCCAAACATATGACTGAATTCAAGGAATCCTTTGTGAAACTTTGAGAACATAAATCACCCCACAAGGTGAAGCTAGGAGACGACTACCAATATCCAACAAAAGGTAGTGGGGAATCCTCCTATAAGCTAGACTCTAGAAAGTCTATGACAATGAAGGAAGTATTGTTTGTACCAGGACTCTAGAAGAACCTTCTCTCCATATATACATTAGATGCAAAAGGAATGAGGGTTGCATTCACAGATGGTCAAGTCATCATGTGGCCAAAAGGAAAGACTATTGATGATGCAATAGTGATTGGAGAACAAGAAGGAGGTTTGTACAAATTGAAGGGCCATCCAGAAAAATCCTTGGTCCATGACACAGTAGAGCGAAATGAACTTTGGCATAGAAGGATTGCACATGTGCATTATAGAGCACTACCTCTTGCAAGCAAAGCCGTTGAAGGTATTCCAGAAATACAAGCAAAACATGATGGGGTCTGCAAAGGATGTGTGAAAGGAAAGAACACAAAAAAGACATTTCCAAGTAGTGAGAGCAAAGAAAAAGGAATGTTGGAAATCATCCTCTTCGATGCATGCGGTCCTATGTCATCAAACTGACTAAGCGGGTATGTGTATTATGTTTCTTTTATTGATGACTTTTCTAGGAAGACATGGGTTTACTTCATGAAGAACAAGGACGAAGTATTCAGAAATTTCAAGGAATTCAAATCCTTGATCGAGAATCACACTAAAAAGAAGATCAAGACCTTTTGATCAGATAATGTCGGAGAATTCACTTCGAATGAATTCAAAGAGCTATGTAAAGAATCAGGGATTAAGAGGGAGTTGTCCACTCCTTATAATCCACAACAGAATGGGATTGCAGAAAGGAAGAATAGAACTATCATGGAAGCTACAAGAGCAATTCTTCATGATCAAGATCTTCCTATGCATCTTTGGGTGGAAGCTACCAGAACAACGATGTATGTACAGAACTGTACTCCACACAGAGTACTTGAGAACAAGACTCCTGAAGAAGTCTTCTCCGGCAATAAACCAGAAGTCATCAATCTCAAAATATTCAGTTGTCCTATGTACATACACATTACAAAAGAGAAGAGAACAAAATTATATCCTTCGGGAAAGAAGGGTATATTTTTGGGATACTCTGAAAGATCGAAGGTTTACAGAATATATTTTCCAGGATACAAGAAGATTGACATTAGTAGGGATGTGACATTTGATGAATAAAAAACTTACAAAAAATCCAGAAAGAGACCTATTGAAGAACCTGAAGAAGCAGAAGCACCCAGAATTCATGATACAACCATGAACAAAGAAACTCAAGAAGAAGATCGAGAATTTGAAGAACCACAAAGACCTGTAGATCCACCTCAGGAGAAGAATCCTCACAAGAGGAAACCTTCTTGGGTATGAGAAATTATCCAAGGTGTAGAAAGATATGGGGCTCTAGAAGAGAATCACAGAGAAAGAAAGAGGGCTAGATCCTGCTCCGGGTATGTAGCATTACTATGTGATTTCATTGACAAAGAACCTTCCAGTTATGAAGAAGCGGCAGAACGAAAAGAATGGAAGGATGCTATGATCGAAGAGTATCAATCAATCATGAAGAATGATGTTTGGGATGTTGTCCCAAGACCAGAATGGAATTTAGTTGTAACTTCCAAATGGATCTACAAGATCAAGCATGTTGCAGACGGTAGCATTGAAAAATATAAGGCAAGATTTGTGGCTCATGGTTTCTCACAAAAGGAAGGAATAGATTATGAAGAAACCTTTGCACCTATAGCCAGATACACTTCCATCATATGAGTACTTGCTCTAGTTGCAGTGATGAAATGGAAGATACACCAGATGGATGTCAAGACTGCTTTCTTGAATGGTGTAGTGGAAGAGGAAGTGTATGTAGAACAACCAGTCGGTTTTGAGACACTTGATAGAGAGTCTCATGTATGGAGATTGAAGAAAGCCCTGTACGGTTTGAAATAGGCACCCAGGACATGGTACGGCAGAATTGAAAGCTTTCTATCAATTTTCGGTTTTACCAAGACTAAAGAAGATTCCAACCTTTACTACAAGGTCGAAGATGGCAACCCAATGATTCTCCTACTATATGTAGATGATCTGTTTGTGACAGGCATGGATGGGTTGATTGTTGATACGAAGAGAAAACTTACTGCTGAGTTTGAAATGAGGGACTTGGGGTATGATGCATTATTTCTTAGGCATGGAGGTGTGGTAGAGTGTGGATGGAATCTCCATTGGACAAGGGAAGTATACAACAGAGATCCTGAAGAGGTTTTGGATGATGGACTGAAAAGCCATGGCCACACCTATGGCATCGAACCTGAAGCTATTGAGCGATGGTTCATCAGAGTCGGTTGATGCTACGATGTATCGTCAAATGATTGGGTCCTTGATGTACCTGACAAACATGAGACCAGACATTTGCTTTGCTGTGAACACCTTGAGCCAGTTCTTTACAGATCTAAGAAATGTTCACTCGATTGCTACAAAGCATATTCTGAGCTACCTGAAGGGTACAGTTGACTATGGGATGAAGTATGAGTCTAATTAGAATATTAACCTAGAGGGTTATGTTTATTCAGATTGGGTAGGTAGTGCCATCGACAAGAAGAGCACTTCAGGGTGTCGCTTTAGTATGGGATCAGGTGTGATCTCTTGGTTTAGCAGGAAGCAATCCTGTGTGGCACTGAGTACAGCTGAAGCAGAGTATGTCACAGCTTGTTCAGCTAGTTGTGAGGTAGTATGGCTAAGGAAGCTACTGTATGATTTATTTGATCTCTAGTTGGATGCTAGTTGCATATATTGTGACAACCAAAGTTGTGTGAAGATGTCGGAGAATCCGGTGTTCCATGACAAGTCGAGGCATATCAAGATCAAGTATCACTATATCAAGGATATTGTGTAGAGGGGAGCAATAAATCTCCAGTATGTTTCGGTGGACGATCAGATAGCTGATGTGTTGATGAATCCATTGGCTAGGGTGAAGTTTGAGTACTTCAAGGAGAAGCTTGGTGTTCTCCAGATTGAGGTTCCCGAAGTGATGAGTCCGTGAGCCATTCTGACATGGGAGAGGATTAAGTTCCTTCCATGGTTAGATGTAAGGGCTGATCCATTCTATCATGGTGAGAGGATTTAGGTTCCTTCCATGTCATATATGAGTGCTGAGCCATTCTTATGTGACTGTAGGATTGGTTCCTACATGATCAGATATAAGGGCTATTGCCATTCTGGGAATGGAGGTGCCTGGTGAGTTACCAGGAAAATTCAGTTTAGGACTGAGAAGCCATTCTGATGTGATAGAGGGATGTGTTCCCACTTAATAAGATGTAAGGGATGAACCATTCTATCATGGTTAGAGGATTAGGTTCCTCCCATGCCAGATGTGATTTCTAGACATTCTAACGAGTAGGTCAGATGTAAGGGCAACTACCATTCTCTGGGAGAATGGAGGCACCTGTTCAGTTACCAGGTAGCTTAGTCTGGGACTAGGGGCCATTTTGATAGGACTGTAGGATTGGTTCCTACATAATCAAATGTGAGTGCATGCCCTTTCGATGTGATGTGTTTACACATGGTTGAATGTAAGTGCAGAGCCTTTTTGACAGGATGAGTTTGGATATAAGTGCTAAGCCATTCTTGCATGATGTGTTTACACATGGTTAGATTTGAGTGTTGTGCCTTTCTAACAAGATGGGGTCAGATGTAAGTGCAAAGCCTTTCCGATACGATGTGCTTGCACATGGTCGGATATAAGTGCTAAGCCATTCTGGCGTGATGTGTTTACACATGGTAAGTGGTGAGTGCTAGACCTTTCTGACAAGATGAGGTCAGATGTGAGTACTGGTCGTGCCTTTCTGACAAGATGAGGTCATATGTAAGAGCTGGGTGGGACATTCTAACTTAAGTGTTAGATATAAGCATTGATGAAGACCTACATGAAGGGTAGGCCTACAAGATTGACTCTGTAGAAATTCCTGTGACAAGAAGAATCGAGATAGCACCATTCTGAGATAGCATGTGATGATGATCCAGATCAAGTGACGATCCAGATATGATGATGATCTAGACTTGATGACGATCTAGATCAAGTGACAATCTAGATGTGATGATGATCCAGACTTAATGACGATCCATATCAAGTGATGATCCAGATGTGATGATGATCTAGACTTGATGACTATCCAGATCAAGTGATGATCCAGATGTGATGATGATCCAGACTTGATGACGATCCAGATCAAGTGACAATCCAGATGTGATGATGATCCAGACCTGATGACAATCTAGATCAAGTGATGATCCAGATGTGATGATGATCCAACAGTGATGATCCAGTAGTCGTGATGATGCAGATCCTGTGATGAAGAAGACTTGAAGAAGAAGATGACTTGAAGACAAAGAAGACGAAGAAGACTTGAAGACTAAGACAACTTGAAGATGAATATGATGAGATGATCTAGTTGATACAGAGAAGAAGAATAGTGCTGAAAATTGTGTTGAAAGAATACCTTCCTAGTTAAGAGGGAATGTTGATGTATTTGTAACTTCGGAATGTATTCATCTATGTATCTTATGTTTTGTACCCCGATGTTTATTCTGGGATGTGTCTGTAATGTAATTGAGTCATGATGTCATGCCTCGATGTTCTAATAGGGAGGGTCTATAATGTAAACAAGTCATGTCAAGTCATTGTGGGTAGCCCTCCTATATTCTAATGGTTAAAGTCCCACAGTTCCGGGGTGCTAGGGTTATTAGACTCACCTAGTGAAGTCGGCCCTAGTAGGGTTTTAGTCATGCCAGGAAGTAGTATAAATAGAGAGGTGACCTCTCTATTTATCACACATCTCATACACACTCAAGTGTAGCGCATAGTTAAGGAAGGAGAAGACATTGGGGCTAGATAGAAACAAGGTTACTGATGTTGGGAGATCATCTTACTGTTTTGGGTCTTTTCTATTTGGTGCTGATTCTATCTCTGAGGAAGTTACGGGGTTTTCTCCATTTATGGTTTCCCCAATGAAAAACATTGTTTTCATTGTCTCTTGTGTTTGATTGCTATGTTTGTTATTCTCTCAGTTAAAAGATCCTAATAATGCTAGATTAATGTTAAAAATCTAACAGTTGGTCAATTCAAGTGTGTATTCCTATACTATTGGGTAATGTGTGTAGCCTAAATATGTGTCTCCATAGTCTCATGAGAATGGCATACAAGTATCATCATTTAGAATTGATTTATAGTGTGTTTCTAATTATAACAAAATGGAAGACCCCCATGTAATTCGCCTTGGAAATTCTAACGAGGTGTAATTAAAATCAAATTAATAGAGTCCTCTTATTTTTAGTTTCTCAAATGAGTTGTGTGGACTACCTAGATAATATAAATAACCTTCAAAGAATGGTGATGGTAATGGTTGATGTTTCCTCCTCCTCTGGCACCATCATGAACAACAAAAACACTATTTCCAATTCTCTATAGATTCTATGATGACCTTATATTAGATTGTTTCATATTTCCATTCTGAATGCTAGTCCTCCACTTACTATACTATTGAGGATTTCTAACAAAAATATTTCACTTTTTTTGTTTCTCTAGAAATACTGCTTTTATTGGTACATCTATAATTACCAATTTCAATGCTATTTTTCCAAGAAGGGAATGCTAGTATGGTTAAAGGAATTAGTTGTGGAAGTGTGATGAGTGAAGAGATGTATTGAGTAGTGTTAGGATTAATTGTAATCCTTTTTTGACTACCATAGTATAAATGTTGGGTTCTTACCTTAGGAGTATGTTCGCACTTCATTAGTGCCATGGGGAAGTTATCTGGGGCCCAAGTACCACCTGATGCACCATTTTGCATGAGTTTGGGAGATCCAAATTCCAATCCATATAATTTTGGAACCCACACTAAGTCATGGGAATCCCATCATTAGTTCACCCTAGTCTATGTTGAGTTATGCTTCGATGGGCATCAGTTAGTTAACTTTCATTTAGCCTAGCATCATCTTTGCATTAATTAAGGATATTGGGCGCCTTTGCTCAACTACCTAGGTTAGTTAACTGAATGTGAGGTGTTTTAGTTGTTCGGAGTTACACTAATGAGCCTCTAATGGTGATTTTTCCACAGTTAGTGATCTATGGAGTCGGTCCAATTCATGGGATTCGAATAACTCCTAGTAGATTCAAATTTCTTTATTTGTATCGTGGATGTATTACATACAAATTAATGATTATGTTGTCAAATTTTTTCCTCTTGTCTGAGTAATTTCACCATTATTATTTGATCATTCTAACAATGAATTTCTTCTTCCTCCTTCAATATTCTTTCACAGTGAGGTTCAATCCCTCCTAAATATCTTGAAGCTTTTCTAATTTCACATGGTATCAGAACAGGTGGTTAGGCCAACTTCAATCCTCGGAAACTTCCATTGATGCGCCTGAAGCAACTAGGTTCCATATAATTCCTGGTATATGTTCCTTACTCCCTCTGGATTTATCCATAGAAGTCTATCTTGGTGTGAAGCACCCTAATAATGTGCACATGTTGAAGTAGAGAGTGAATTAATTGGTTTTCCTTCGAGTCGAAAGTTTTTTTGTAGGTAAATTGAAGAATTCTGAAGAATTGTGTTGCTCCTACAGACGCAAAATGGCGAATTCAACATCCTTGACACCAAGGATCCTCACACCCTCCATTGTTATCTTGATTGGAGCATTGACATGCAGATTGTGTTGTGCAACAAATGTATGTAGATTGTTACTATGGGCAAGGAGGTCTAACCCCAACAACCTTTAGAAAATTCAAAGTATTTGAACAATTTGGATGAATCATTTGGTTTGATGTGCATTCATATCTCCAAGGAGTTACTCTTCCACCTAGGTGGATTAAAATATCCAAGGCAAGTATGGAAGAATCCCAAATCAATGTTTGGAAAGTAGGATGAGCTAAGAGGCCAAAATTTGGAGAACGAACCGATTGCTCTTCAACCTATCAATTTCAAAACCATCAAACGATTCTTCTCCAAGTTCAAATCCTTGGTCATGTAGTCTACTAGTTTGAGGTGTTGTTCATGTACATGGATGCCTAGTAGATTCCTTTACCATCTAATCCCTATGTTTCTTCACCCAATCATGTTGATGGTCATATAGTAATCAAAATATTTTATTTCATCCATATCCCAATTTGGAAGACAAGGATAACCTCGAGAAGATAGTTTGAATGGTTTCTCCTAACCTCATATGCCTAGAACCTTCCTTTAGGGCCTACGTCATATGATTACTTACATGATTATGTACAATGATTTAATACCCATAACTATTGTAACTTATATATCAATACGCAAATTATAAGGAAAACATTGGGTGTTATGCGTGTGTTTCAAAGATTCCTTTAGGGTCTAAGGCCCAAGTTTCCTCCCACAACATTATATAAATCCTCAATACCCATACATAATAAAAAGGTCCTCATAATTTTGTTGATGTCCTCACTTTGAGGGAAATAATACCCCCAATAGGTCATGTGTAGTTGTTCAAGGTATTGATTTTGGCCTTAGATGCCCAAAATAGTTTATTAGGGGATAAAGTGTGGGTTTCCTATCTGAACCATGCCAATGGCCCTAGACACATATATAGTGATTCAAACATCCTAATGAAATTAATACACCCAATATTATGCCAATAATATACTTAAGAGGTCATGTATGGTAGTTTGAGATATATTTGTTAATCATATATGCTTAGAGGCTTCCTTTAAGGTACACATCCAAGGTTTCCTCCCTTAATCATGTCTATTCCTCTAAGACTCGCACCTAGTTCTATTTTCATACCAATTCCCCCTTAATCCATTTTTTAAGGCCAAATATCCTCTTAAGAGGTCATTTAAGTTGGTCCAACACATCATTCTTCACCCCAGCTGCCTAGAAGCTTCATTTATTCCAAGGCTTAGGTCCCTTCTCTCAACCATGTTGGGGCCACTTGGATTATCCCTAGTGATCATAACCTTATAATGGTTTCAATTCCCACACATACAGGGTAAGAATACTCTTAAGAAGATGTGTGGTGACCTTTGAGGTGCATTTCTTTGTCCATGATTTCTAGAAGTATATTTTAGGGCCCAAAGTAGAGGTTTTCTTCCTCGACCATGTCTATGGATCTGAGATCCATGCCTTGTGTTGGAATCTTAATAGTGATACTAATATCCGTAATGAAATTTAATAAGATCAATAAAAGTATTCCCAATAGAATAATCAAATTTCAATTCAAATTATTTTTATTACTCTTCAAAATAGTAAAAATTAAAAGTTATCATATTTAATTATTTCTCTTTATTAAGAATCCTAGATAGTTAGATATTTTTTCTTTGAGTTGTATGAAAAAAGAATGATTGAATTGATTTATTTACAAAATAATTATCTGTGACTTTGTTGTGCTTCTGGGGAAAATCTTCATAAATTAATCCTTTGAATTTATTTCTTTAAATGATTAAAAATAAATAATTTAATTTCTTGTCATTGTGGTGCAAAACCTCATAAACTAATCTTGAGAATTTATTTGATTAAAAAAAAATCAATTTAGTTATTTCCAAAATAATAATGAAGTTGTGTTTATGATGCAAATTCTCATAATTAAATCATATTTCTACACTTCCACCTCATAAGTAAGGGCTTAGCACCACTTGATGGTACTTTCCAACATAGCATATATCTCAACACAGATGAGTAGATACTTCATTTCTAATAATATTAACAACCATTAACACCACTTTAACACCACAAATTATAAGTGGTGCTACTACGACCACCTTAACACCACAAAATGTAAATGGTGCTAATACCACCACCATAACACCACAAAATTGTAAATGGTAATAATACCACCACCTTAACACCACAAAATGTGAGTGGTGCTAACTTGTGGTGTTTAAACATGGATTTTCTTGTTGTTCTTGCTAAGATGGAAATGAGAGATTAGATTGTTTTATAGTTAAAAGAATAACTATAAAAAAATGAAGAAAAACAAAATTAAGAACTAAGCATACATTTACATAGTGTCATTAGTGTAATACACCGGTTGTGACCCCATGGCATTACAATTGTACATGATGTAAATATTGTATGGAATCATGGCAAGGATCTCAAGGCCAAGGCCCTGCCATTGATTGGTATTTTGTGTATCGGTGATCATGGTTGATACCGATGGTTTTGGTGCTAAGTCAGAAACTGTGTAGGTTTTGATATATCATGAAATCATGCAATTTAAATAAATATCACAGCTAGCTATACACTACAATGGGAAAGAGAAGGGGGCATGATTTCTCAAGAAATAGGGTGGGGCGTTAGTCAAACTCCTTAGCCTTAGGGTGAGTCCATATGTTAAAGGGAGAACCCTTGAACCCTTAGCTACCCTTTTGTCCCTTGCACTCAAATCATTAATTTCTTCCAGAAGTTGGTTGAAGCTGTTAATGCCTTGGACAGAGCAAGGCATGGCAGGCTAATTGCTTGTTTGAGCAAGTTTGTGCAGACCTGCATTCTAGGGAGCCACGTTCTTGTTCTACAACAAGTAAACATGTGTATGTGTGCCCAATCCACGATGGTAAGTCATTGGAACGTTTTGGTCATTCCTTCATTCCATTTGAATCATTCTAGTTATTCATCCATTATTCCACCACTGCGTCTCTTCTAGAGGGTTGTTCATCTGTTCATTCGCGTTGTTCATTCAACCTATTTGCAGAGCCATGTTTTGTTCCGTGTTGTGTGTTCTGTTCATTTACCTTATCTGACAGTAGTGATTCTCCATTCCATTCCATTCTCCCTGGCAGAGAAAGTCATTTATTTTTCTGAGTGAATGGGGAGTAGAGATCACTTGATTTTATGAGAGATTGTGTTCCTACATGGATTTCCCCAGTGTTGTTGTTCAGTGGTTCATTGTTCAAAACAGTTGGTTTTACTCCCTAAGTCACGAAAGGCGATTCTGCAGTGGCCTCCCCTATTACAGAGCAAGTGGAGCCTGTGTTGTTGTGTTTACATTGTGGTTGATGTGTTGTGCACCCTGGTTTGGGTCTGAACTATTTGCAAGGCTTATGAGTGGAAGAGATGAGGAAGGGGCTTGATAAACCTAGTGTCAAAAGGAACCTTAGGAAAATATAAGAGTGGATAGTGAATCTTCTCTGCACATTCTGAAGAGCACTGGAAGGGAAGGCATACCCCGAGGGACTGTGGAGCAGAGAAGGGGATGCTTCCTTGTGTTGGGTGTGTAGGTATTGTGGATGCCAGGCTAGATAGATCTTGTGGAGGTGTCCTTAGCTCTTCAATGAGCCACTAGCTTAGCCATTCTACCTATCCATTGCCTTAACATCCTGATAAACCCAATTGGATATTGGCTTGGGTGTGTCTTGTTGTGTTTGGCCATGTGTGTAATCCTTTGTTGGATAGCCTGATAAACCCAACTATGAGATGGCTTGACCGTGAACAATATGATAAACTCATCTATTGTCTTGGCTAGTCCTTAATGTGTATGTTGGCTTGACTATGTGCAGTCTGATAAACCCAGTAGTGTTTGGTTTGTATGCCTGCATCTTGATAAACCCAACTGTGTGTTGACTTGGATAGGCAATCTGATAAACCCAACTATAGGTTGGCTTGACTTTGTGTTTTATGATCTGGTTGTTTGTGAGTCTGTCATTCCCTAGTTCCTTGTGGAAATCATGCCCAACTCGGGGGTGGCAGTGGTGTTGAGAGATTAATGAACACACTCGCCTATGGTTGGGTGGAATGTTGCAATGACATAGCTAGTTGTAGGACAACTTAATCACCAAGATAAGTGTTCTCTACTTACTATAAAACATGCAATGTATTTTCTTATGAATTGTTATGTTCATGTTAAATTCTTATCGATGATTAGTAGAAGTTTACTTGTGTATAATTCCTACATTTTACTTCTATGAATGCCTTAGATCGTTCAATACATTTTTCCCGAAGTCCATGGATGATGGAATCCTATTGCAGAGTCAGGATGCATCTGATTTAGTGTTTCTGCCCTTTGTAATCTGCCTAGGGCAGGAAAAAGGTGGAAACTGAAACTGAGCAATTCAAACAGGGCAGATTGTTGGTTTTCCGCACCCCGAGTTCCGGAACGGAAGTTGGAAAAGAGGGAGTAGAAAAGAGAAAAAAATTCTAAGGTAAAGTGCAGTTTTCCCCATTTCCGAGTTCTGCAGAGGAAAAGTGGAAGGTAGAAACCAAAAAGATAGAAAAGACTGAGTCGTATTATCAAATTTCATGTTCTTGGGAGGCTGCACGTTAACATCAATAGATTCCACTTCCACTCAAAGTTGTTTCTCTTTTCTAGTCCACTGCTTGTGAGTTTCCAAGCACATATGGCGTCTCAGGAATTAAGGCGTTTTCGCTGCCATATGTAGTTGTCTCCAAAATAAGTGGAAGCATATTCCCCCACATTTGGAAAAGAGGGGAATCTCTTCCAGTGAATGTTAAAGTCTCTAAAATAAAGCACCCACACTTTGTTCTTCTCTCTTTTCTCGGTTGGGTTGAGCACATATAAATGGTCACCGTCACATAGATACTTCACAAATTCTTGTTTTCTTCGATGGATTGGAGGTATCAGAAGCTTACTTATCCCTCCAACAAAAGGACTCCAAACCCACAGACCATTAGGTCCAAAGTAAATTTTGTTGTCGTAGCGAGATTGAAAAACTAGAGATACAATGAAATCCCTAGAGGAGAGGACAACGTTTGGGTTGTAAACACATCAGACATACCGTGGGTAATCCTCGGCCATAGCTTTAGCCCACGATCGATTTAACATCTTCAAGGGTGTTCGTTTATCCAAGGCTAAATTGGGAGACACTCCTACATATAAGGTCTTCAAATATGAAAGTGATTTGCTCAAGAAATGTGATTCATTCAAAAAGATCTCTGTTTAGACCTATTCTAGAATTTTTGAAGGATTAATAAATCAAACTCCTACATATAAGGTCTTCAAATATGAAGTGATTTGCTCAAGATGGGTGATTCATTCTAGAAGGGTTGAAGGGGCATGATACATGTCTGCTTTCCGTACAATCTTCATTAATGCGCCACTTGTTGGCAGACATTCTTTCCCACATATCTTCATTAATGTGCGACTTTTTGGATGGCATTCTTTCCTACATATATCTAAAAGAAAAGCGTGAGATTTGGCAGGAAACACAAAACATTGGGGTAGAGAACGAGTGGAATAAAATACAACTAAAACGCTCCTTTAATACCATGGCGTTTCACTTTGCATCCTTTAGGACTATTGTAAAAGTGGCTACAGGTTTCATATTCCAAGGAGGCCCACGACCCCCTCATAAACACATCATCCATGTATAGTGTCCTCTCAATATGCTTTACAAAATGGGTCATTTCCTGTAGCATAATCTTCGGCTGGCAATTGGTATAGCCTAGCAGCGGTGTCATTATTATTGAATGAAACTATGCATGGTTTCTCGGGGGTGGTAGATTGTTCAGTAAATTATTCATTCCCCGCAGTGGTTGCACTGCTGAGTCTCAAGTTATAGAAAAATACTGGACGGTTGTGCAAAAGAAGCGGTTTTGTAAGTTTTTATTGTGTTGTTTTATTTCAACAATTGTAACTTATGTATTTACTTTTGTTAACCCAAGTTTCTACGCCTGAAAGCATTCTTCCTCTCCTTTTATTCTTTTTGGGGGATTTTATTCGAATTATTTTACTATGTTACAAACTATTTTCACTATTACAAAAATTACTATTTTTTTTAATAGCTCACTCCAATATATTTTAAACCACTGCTAATATCATAATGAAATTACTTATGAATGGCTTCGTTTAACGAAATGACTTTCTGGGTTCACCTTCATGCCTTTGCATGGATTATTAATATACTCATCGATTTTTTTTGTTTAATATATATATAAAGAAAACAATTATGTTGTTTTCTTTGTTTTGTGATTATTTATTTTCTTTCAACATTGAATACAAATTTTCTAACACTGATTATATTTTGTGCAGGTAGTCTAAATACTAAAGAGGTTCGGTAAAAGTTTTTTTTTAATACTAATTTGTTTACCTATTACAATTTCTGCATAGCTTTCTACTTAATTTTTGTTTAGTTTTTTTTTAAGGCCCTTGAGGTTTAAGTGTTGGAGCCAGTGGCGTTGATGCCATTATGTAATGCTCTTCCATCTTAAATCCCTTTTCTTCCTTCCAACTTCATCCCCACTCCACCTCCTTCACCTTTCATGATTTTAAGAAATATAAATCATAAATACAACACATTAATCAAAGATCAAATAATGTTTAATAAATTTTTAAAGATTCTCTATTTCTCTTGAGGAGGAAAATAATTAAATGCTAATTAAGTTTGTTCCTTTGGAATTTGTATCCTAACTTATACTTGATCCAAGAATAAGCATGTGTTGTCTTATTATATTGAGTTATATAATATATAACTCAGTATAATTACGTCGATAGTCGTATATATTTGATATTTTGGGGGCCGGAGTTCATCGAGCGGATCATCAAGATTATCAAATTTTGACAGTTGTACCATTGTGATCAGTTCCATCATCTGATCTTTAAACTAACCCATTTAACAGTGTGATCTTTAAACTAGCCCATTTAACATACTGAACACACAGAGATGGATCAGTTCCATTGTCACTTGCTCTTTAAACTAACCCTTTTAACAGTGTGATCTTTAAACTAGCCCATTTAACATACTGATCATGTAGAGATGGATCACTTAGTGATCTCCCGCACCGCTCGGGAAATAGTTATCTATTGGAAGTAGTTGAACATCATGACAGTTGTGTCGCCTCGTGGCTTGCTCCCATACTGAACACGCAGAGGTGGATCACTTAGTTATCTCTCGCACCGGTCGGGAAATAGTTATCTCCTTATGCATGCAACATTATATAATAATGGATTCTTCAGTCTTTACAGCCGGCCAAGAACAAGAATGAAGATAATTAGAAATCACAGAATAGATCATAGCGATTCTGAGCAAGCTTTCTGGGAATCGATCTCTTTCACCGCGAACCTGTGTTCTACTTGAGTGATGTTCAATCGAAGGCGAAGAGCATCCACAATGTTACGTCGCTTCGGGCTTAAGGTGCCACAATCTGTATAAAACGCCCATAACAATTTCATGTATACAAGTACCTCCCACTTGTGTGTAGCTCTCATAATTTTATTTCTGTCATACGTGCTACAACTATTTTCCATAGCACTTCCACACCCATTAGGGCATGCTTCCCTCGATTCCATTGACTTGAAATCATCATGCTCTAGTCGTTTTGATTCTGAAAAAATTATTCTTCTGGCTCTTTCATGAGTTTCTGGAGTTTGAATTTCATTGCCTGTAGGTAACTTCTTCCGCTGTCTTTCTAGATCATTCCTTTTGATTGAGTTTTTTAAAGGGGAAAGAATAGGGCTGAGCTTAACATTTTTTCGGTGCTCAAAATCCTTTCCACCTTTGCAAGTCTTGCGAGCTTTCGAATCTTCTTGTACATGCCGAGACACAACGTCTGAAATTAGTCTTAGTCTCAACTTTTTCCTTACACCAGAAGGTCTTGAATTGTCACGAACATCTTCTACAATATTTTCAATTAGCGTCAGCTCTTTCCTTGCACCGAAAATTCTTGACTTATCTCTTGCAGGAGCTGTTGGATTCAACCTAACATCTCGGTTCCTCTTCTTTCCGTGAACTCCATGAGCCACTGCAGTAATCTTGACTTGATTGGGAAAAGATTCCACTGGAGCTTCGCCAGAGTTGCCAATAGTCAGAGACTGGATTACTTGCTCAATGCTTGGGTATCTTTCAGGTGAAAATAAAAAATTTCAGATGATTCCTCTTAGCATTCAGGAATCGGGATGGAAAAAAAACATAAAAATAGTATAATTAATGTGTTCAGAATAGAACCTGATAGAGCACCGTCCACTTTCCTCCTAGCCATTGCAGACCTGGGCGTAACCTAGAACGTGGATATGCCTTGAGAATGTAGTTGTCTGGTAAGTAAACCGCCCATAGCTCCTCCTCGCAGGGAAGAAGTTTTATGATGACGTCACGCCACCAGCAATCTCTATCATAAGATTCTACAGCATCCCCGACCATGCAATGTAGAGGCAGTGACTTGTCAAGTGGAATGGGTCTCAAATGGCTGGAACGCAGTTCCTCAACCAACGGCTTCTTATCATGAGTCACAAACTTGTCATAGCGTATCTTGCAAAGCCGACCAGTTTTGCTAACACTAACAATAACTCCCTCAAACCAAGCTTCTGAATATCAATCATCGCTGCTGCATGCCTCTACTCTCATCCCTTTCCATAGTTCCATTCTAGGTTTCATTCTATCAGCCAACCTAATTCTTCTTCTATGCTCGCTCTGAACTACTCACATTATAACCCTAAACACTAGATCCTTTGGTTTTTCAAACTACAAGATCATCACAATAATATTGCCCTCCATTCTCTAAAATAAATTGCATGTTATTGTCTACCATTATTAGAAGAATGTTTTCATGCATAGAATCTCCCTTATCCAGTGTCGGTTCAATTGATGTTTCCCTTTGACAATCTACTTTTTATTTTGAACTTTCAGTTTAGTTTCTATTTCCTTCATATCAGCCGATACACCTACTATTTCCTTTTAATATGGCATGCAATCTATGATCTATATCACTCTATTTAAAATAAGATTCATAAATTTCATTATAATCATCCAATAAATATCTTGTGGATTAAATTCATGGGACGAAAAATCAGTTGAAAGTCAAAATGGTCAAGCTTTATTTCAAATTAATGATTATTAATTACGTCGATAGGCGTATATATTTGATATTTTGGGAGCCGAAGTTCATCGAGTGAATCATCATCAAGATTCACCAAATTTTGACAGTTGTACCATTGTGATCAGCTCCATCGTCTAATCTTTAAACTAACCCATTTAACAGTGTGATCTTTAAACTAGCCCATTTAACATACTGAACACGCAGAGATGGATCAGTTTAACAGTGTGATCTTTAAACTAGTAGATTTTACATATTGAACACGCAGAGATGGATCACTTAGTGATATCCCGCACCACTCGGGAAATAGTTATCTGTTGGAAGCAGTTGAACATCATGACAGTTGTGTCGCCTTGTGGCTTGCTCCCATACTGAACACGTAGAGGTGGATCACTTAGTTATCTCCCGCACTGCTCAGGAAATAGTTATCTCCTTATGCAGACAACATTATATAATAATGTATTCTTCAGTCTTTACAGGCGGCCAAGAACAAGAATGAAGATAAGCTTTTTTATGTATTTTTCTGAACGTTTTTCTCTTTCTGTAATGGCAATATATGCTGCATAATATTAAAATTTTATTACAAATGGTTTACTTATATATATTTTAAAATTTGTATTCATTTTAGCCTTGTATATACTTGAAAATTCAAATAAAGTCTTATATTAAAAAATTGCAATTTTTTCCTCTTAATATTAAAAAGCTTATATATATTTCAAAATTTGTAATCATTAACCTTATTATTTTACTTCATTATATATAGAGAGAGAGGTGGGGAGAATGAGGGATGGTGGGAGAGATATATAGATAGAGAAAAGGAAGGATGGAGAGAGAGATGAATATGATGGAGGGAGAAAGAGAGAGGGCCATATAGGATAGTTAGTATATTTATATATCTTAAAAAAATTTAAAATTAATTATAAGAATGTGGTTGTTACTATGAATTTATATTTTTAATGTATTCATAATGTGTGCCCAGTTTAGTTGAGTAAATGTTTAATACCTTCATCATTGTCACTAGAAAAATAGAATAATATAGAGCAATCATGAGGATATAAAATAAAAAGCATAAACATAAGGTATATAAATTGAAGAAATCTCTTTTTGGGCTTAAGCAAGCTTGATAGAATGGGATTGATTCATATGCTAGAGCTTGATAGAATGGGATTAGAGCTTGATAGGATGGGATCCGGAGAATAGAATGGGATCGATTCATAAAGGTCGAATCATGATTGTTGGTAATATGATCTTCATTGTAAGAATGTTTAGTTAACTAACATTCACAAATTTCTAATTACATCTTTATAATTAAGTTTTATTAGAAATGGTATTTTTTCATCATTTTAAAAGTCTTGTATATATTTCAAAATTACAAATGGTTTTTTCTTTTAATATTAAAAGGGAAATTTGTATTCATTTAGTGTTATTGAAATTCATATAAAGTTAACGATATTTTTTAAATAAGAAATAAAAAACATTAATCAAAATAATTGTTTGAACTATCAAAATATAATAAATAAACAATACAATTTAAGTTAGAGAACACTTTTAACAATTTCTCAATCTATTATTTTTGAAATTAAACTTTGAAATTTAGTTGTATGATAGATCCAAAACATCACATTAAATGGAATTTTAGGCTCATTAATATTATATAATATTACTTGAAGAGAATACTTTGGAGTAAGGGGTTATCTCATGGCGTTCTTTAAAGGTTATATGTATAACACTGACTGGTTTTTATAAAAATAACAATGCCCATGATGTTACGTATATTAATAATGTCATGTATTATGACATATTGTGGCATTCATCAATGGTAATGTCGCATTGTGACATTGAGCAAATGTTACATGTCTAAAATCATAAAGGGTTGTCCCATTCTAAAGTTCATTAAGTATTAAAAATTGATATTCATTGACACAACCCAAGATGTGACACATTAGTAAAGTGACATTCGACAATCATCATGTTGTGTTCAATTGCGGTGTTCATCTATGGTTATGTCGCATTGTGACATTAAGTATGGGTTGAATGTCTAACATGAAAAAGGGTTATGTCCCATTAAATATTAAAAAATGATATATACAATGACACAACCAAATATGTGACTTATTAATTATGTGACATTCAATGTTCATCAAGGATTATGTTTCATTCTGATGTTTATGAAGGTTATGTCACATTACAACACTGGGAGCATGTTATATGTCTAATATGACAAAGGGTTATGTCACATTTTAACATTCATTAAGGATTAAAAAATGATATACATTGACACAATCCAAGATGTGACATATCAATAATGTGACATTCGAAGCTCATTGTGTTATGCTGCATTGTGACGTTTATTAATTGTTATGTCACATTGTGACATTGAGCAAGGTTTATATGTCTAATATGACAAAGGGTTATGTCCCATTCTAACATTCATTAAGGACTAAAAAATTATCAACATCCACACAACCCAATATGTGACACATTCATAATGTGACTTTTGACGTTCATCATTGTAACATTAATCAAGGGTTATGTCATATTCTGATGTTTATTATGGTTATGTTACATTCTAACATTCATTATGGATTATGTCACATTCTATTATTTATTAAGGGCTATATTGCATTGTGACATTTATCCATGGTACATTCCTTAATGGCTTTGTCGCATTGCAACATTCATTGAAGCTTACGTTGGAGTAGAACATTCCACCATTGGACATTCCTTAATGGTTTTGTCACATTGCGACATTCATTGAGAGTTATGTTGGATTTAAACGTTCATAAAGGAATATATTGGATTATGACATTTATCAATACTTATGTTGGATTGCGACATTCATCAATAGTGCATTCCTTAATGGTTGTTTTGCATTGGGACATTCATCGCAATGATCAAACATTTATTCATGGATATTGAAATTCATCATTCCTCAATGCTTGTCTCACATTATTCGCCATCATGTTGTGAGATTTTTCTTGATATATATATATATATATATATATATTAGTTTGACAAAAGAAATGGTTTAAACCATCCACATTCTACACAGTATTATAGAATGTTATGTCGCATTGTGATGTTTATCAAGGTTTACGTTTCACTTCGACGTTATCAAGGGTTATATCACATTACGACATTAATCCATGGTTAGTTACAATGTTTGGTTGGTATATGTTAACACAAACAAAGATGTGACACATTAATAATGCGATAGTGGGCGTTTAATAAGCATTATGTCACATTGTGACATTTATCACAGGTTATATTACATTAGCGACATTCATCAAGGGTTACGTCACCGTGTGATATTTTGTCAAAGGTTCTGTCATCATGGTTAACCAAAGTGAACCATAGTTAACTAAAGTTGAAACTCACTCACTAATGTCAACCATGTTTGGCTATGGTCGAACTATAGTCAAGCATTGTTGACCAAAGTCAACCATGCTTCACTATAGTGTTTTGTATATGTTGACATAACCAAAGATGTGTCACATTAATAATGTGAAATTCGTTGTCCATCTAGGGTTATGTCGCATTGAAACATTTGTCGAGGGTTATGTCACATTGCGATAATGCCCAAGATTTATCAAGATCTGCGTTTCACTACGACGTTATCAAGGGTTATATCACATTACGACGTTAAGCCGTGGTTTGTTAGTGTTTGGTTGGTATATGTCAAGACAACCAAAGATGTGACACATTAACAATGTGATAGTGGGCGTTTAGTAAGCGTTATGTCGCATTGTGACGTTTATCATAGGTTATGTTACATTAGTGACATTCATCAAGGGTTATTTCACATTGTGATATTTGTCAAGGGTTATGTCACATTGCGATAATGCCCAAAATGTGAGACATTAATAATGCATGTGACTTTATAACAAGTGAATCTCCAATGAGCCACACCCATGGCAACAATAATATTTTATTATTACTTTGATTATAATATTTTAATTAAATACCATTTTCATATAATACTATAATATAATATCATTAATAATATTATAAGTATTTGATTAAAATATAACATTATAATTCAATGACATTACTTTAATTAATTATTATATTATTAATTAATTAATATAATTTTATTAATGCTATTTTATTTAACTATAATATTTTTTAATAAATTGTATATTAAAAATATTTAATTAATATTATAATATTAAAAATAATAATATTTAAAATATCGTAATTAATTATAATAATTTTAAAATTTATTCATAATTAATTAATATAATAAATAACTATAATCGATTCTAAAAGAAATCGTTTTATAGTTTATATTTTTATAATATTAATTAACTATTAATTAATAATTTTTATTTAGAGTTTATATTTTTATTTTAAAACAAAAATACATTTTTTTTGTTATTTTATATCTCAAATGCTTTTTTGGGCATCATCATCATTCAATTGAAAAAACATCTCTATATACAACCATAGTCTTCGTCAAATCAAATATTAACACTACAATGTTTTGTATATGTCGACATAACCAAATATGCATCACATTAATAATGTGCATGGTTTGTTATAGTATTTGGTTGGTATATGTCAACACAACCAAAGATGTGACACATTAATAATGTGATAATGGACGTTTAATAAGCGTTATGTCGCATTGTGACGTTTATCACAGGTTATGTTACATTAGCGACATTCATCAAGGGTTGTGTCACATTGTGATATTTGTCAAGGGTTATGTCACATTGCGATAATGCCCAATATGTGACACATTAATAATGTGTCTTTGGATGAAACAATTGCACTTTAATGTTATGATCGATGCAAAATGAAAATGTTAAATGGATTTATTATTTTAGTTATATTTTGTGACATTCAATGTTCATTAAGGGTTATGTCGCATTGTAATTTTTATCAAGGGATACGTTTCATTGTGACGTTTATCACAGGTTATGTTATATTAGCGACATTCATTAAGGGTTATGTCACATTCTGATATTTGTCAAGGATTATGTCACATTGCGATAATGTCCCAAATGTGACACATTAATAATGTGCCTTTGGATGTTTATAACATTTCTTTTTGCGTTATGAACTATGGCCACGTGGTTCACCGAAGTCAACCATGGTTAAGTATGGACAAAACGATGTATTTTTCTTTCACGTTAACACTTTTACTTTTGAAAAGCGAAAAAAATTCATCTGTGTACACAAACAATGTTTCGATATTACAACACTTATAAATACTTATGTTGGATTGTGACATTCCTCAATAGTGCATTCCTTAATGGTTTTGTTGCATTAGGACATTCATCACAACGATTGAAACATTTATTCATGGATATTGAAATTCACGATTCCTCAATGCTTGTGTGAGATTATTCGCCATCATGTTGTAAGAATATATATATATA
>LPNX010845711.1:491-12129 GCA_001517045.1 Pseudotsuga menziesii
TATAAGCTACAACCTAAGTTTGGGCCACCTATAAAGATAGATGAGACATTGACGATTGCCACCTATTATGATAAAGTTTTTTCGAAAAGTTTAAAGTTTGGGCCACCTATAAAGATAGATGAGACATTGACGATTGCCACCTATTATGATAAAGTTTTTTCGAAAAGTTTAAATAGTAGAACAATACAACTTAAACTAAATAAGTCCATAAAATTTTCTTGGAATCTCAAACAATATTTCATATCACGAAGAGACTCAAATATTATTTTAATGATATGTCTTTTAATATTTCATATAACTCTTTTCATACATGAAACAAACATTCCATAGTGATTAATAATGATATGTCTTTTAATATTCCATATAACTCTTTTTATACATGAAACAAACATATCATAATGATTAAAAGAATTGGGTGATTATGAAGGAAATGGTTCCTTGTTTTATTTCATATTGGTATTATAATGATGAGTGCCAAAGTGCCAAATCATTTTAAATGAGTCTTCTTTTGGGATGGAAATCCATTCAATATCCTAGGTAAGTCATGGTTATAGTTAAAGCGAGTAATTGTATTTAATGATGTTAATTTTGTTTTTTTTCTTTTTAAAAGTAATTTATTTGAAATAATTTTTTATTTAAAAATGTATAATTTATCTAAAAACTATATAAAATTTTTAGAAATTTGAATTTTTTTTTAAATTGTCATATTTTATGGTTGCAAATTTTGGAATTAGTGATTCATCAAGGTTTTTACTCTTTTAGAAAATTAAGGATCTTTAAAAAATTTCTTGATTAACTAGGTCATTAGTACATTAATTTCCAATATGACCATGTTTCTTACAATTCCAGCAGAATAACTTCCTAGAACACTCCACAACAATAAAGCACCAACATCAATTTTTTAGATTTGACTTATATTCTATATCTACTTGTGGAAGGTATCACTAAAAAAATTATTGAATGATACTGTGTTCTTGAGAGTGGCCTCTAATAAAAATATTCCAACATTCTCAATTAATTTTTACATCCTTGAATAATTCTTGTTTTACACATATCTCCAATCAACTTTACTACCTAAAAGTAAAAAAACTTATTATTATCTTTTATTGCCTCAACATTTCTTATTATATTAATAACATCCATACCACTTAAAATTACTTCAACAAACAATGAGCTATTGTCCAAGTCAAATGTTTCAGTTCACAATTATGAAATTATTCTCATTACACCTTTTTTTTCTAATCTTTATGCCTCTTCAACTACGTAGCTTTATGAAAACACTTTTCATTGAATTCATAAAAGTAAAAGTATTTTATATACCAGAAGCAAATAATACAACAGATAAAAATTAAGTTGAAAAGATTATACCTTCTGGTTTTCTCATTCAAATAAACTTTACATTGCGTATAACATGAGTGGTTAAGACCATCCAAATTTCACATACCTTTACGTATTTTATGGCAACAACTTGGAAGTGTTGTGGACACGTTCTTCTGTATGTTTGTGCAAAAATTTAATTTGATATAGATAGCCTTCAAACTTTTATTCTTATAGATCCACTTCTTGGAGGCTAAGGTTGACGATTAGTCATTTGAATTCAACAGAAGTTGTCCAAATTATTTGATGATCAAGACATATAACACAAATCAATCAGGCTTTTAAAAAATACAAGACTCACCAAATAAAAACATCTCACTATGTAATAAATAAATAAGCAAATTATAATTAAGTTAATCAGGCAAATTCTTTCATAATCAAAACACAAGACTAAGTCATCAAGTGGGTTAGTTAGTTTAATGTTGGTTATTAATTTGGCATGTATTGAATCAAGAGTTGTACATAAGATGCATACTCTCTCTCTTTTAGATCTCTTTCACTTCATACCATGAATGCTTAATTAGCTCAAATAAACTCAAAAGAGAATAATGAACCTTGTTTTATTTCACTGGCTAGTAGGTTATTTCTTATTCAAGAGCTAATCAAAATTTCCAGTAACTAATTAACTTACAATATCCCTAGCATCCACTTTATGGATGTTAATAGGGATGCTTTTATGAGTCATAAATTGGTCACTATAATATACAAACAAGCAATCTAGTCACAATAATGACTATATTAGGTTGAGAACGAAATGAGAGCACACAATATTTCAAAGAGAACGCAAAATACAATATTGAAAGAAATAGCATTATAATTAGTGAATTAACAAGGGAAAACATTGCAATTTACATAACAATACATATACTCTCTTTTTTTAATCTCTCTTTCACTTCATACACTTAACTAGTTATATTACATAAGATCAAAAGAATATAACCAATTTTGTTATTTCACTTTGTAATTGGTTATTTCTTATTCAAAGCCTAATAAACTCATCGCATAGCTAATTAACTGATATGTCTAGATCACTTGATCATTATTCCTAAACCTTAATTAATCTAATGGATGTCTTCATCTTCTCTCTTTTCCCCTTCCCCTCTTGCATTTTTAATTTCTCCCAAAATCCTAGGTGCGATCTCACCCTCTCCTCTAAGGTCCTTTATCTTGGGACTTTCCCTATTTGTAATGGTGAGATGGTTCACTCTAACAATCATGCTAAACTTTATTTAAGCATTTGTGTGGTCACAATAGCGTTCAATTTGTGAATGTTAATAAGGACATTTTGTTTAGACTAGATAAGGTGATTATAATGCTAAA
This sequence comes from Pseudotsuga menziesii, assembly GCA_001517045.1. Lineage (NCBI taxonomy): Eukaryota > Viridiplantae > Streptophyta > Pinopsida > Pinales > Pinaceae > Pseudotsuga > Pseudotsuga menziesii. Next base: position 3,189 of record LPNX010845711.1, read on the forward strand.
TGAACAACCAATGATGACAATAATGATTTAGATTAGACTGATAATAAAATGAAAGCACGCAATATTACAAAGATAATATAAGAAACAATATTGAAGAAAATAGCACTACAATGAAATCCAAATTTTGTTAATAAATTAACCGTTAAAAACATTACAATTTACATAACAAAAATACTCACTAAAATGATTTATAAAACAAACCATAAAAAAAGTTAAAACTACACCCACCATAATGCCTTAGAAAAAACAACAACCACAATATGCATGAACACTAAGAACTAGCATCAAATTAGAATTGAATGAGGACACTAAGCTAAACACATTTGTGTTGTCCAAAAGAAAATAGAAAAACTTTGGCGAGATAACATAAACCCCTTCAAAAATGTATGGGATATTTAAGACTCATAATCTGTCCATTATGAGTCTTAAGAAAAAAAATGTAATTATATTTGATCATGTAATAAAGCTTATTATTATGTATAAATATTGTCTCAATACTAAACACACTATATATATATATTACCTTTTCTGTATATTGAAGTAATGTTTTTTCTTATTAAAATGTCTTATATCTTGTATTTTTAATTATTAACATTTTATATTTTATATTTCTAATAATTAAGTTGAATTTATTATTATATATTAATAATAATAATAAATATTGAGAAATTTGAAGTCTATGTAAAGTTTATTTTTTGATAATTAGCATAATTATAGAGTTTGTGGCAGGATCCTGTGGATAAAGATCAAATGGCTGAGACATAGTTATAGAATAGAAAATGTTTTTTTATTTCTCATATTCTTCTAGTTAAACAGGTTTAATTATGAGTTATCCATGCCTATCTACATGTTATTGCCGACTTTCTTCCTGTTATCCATTTATCAACTATCAACTATTTTTTTATATTCTTTTTCTTTTTATCTCACATTCTTCTAGTTTTTTGCAATGAACTGTTGGTTATCCATTCATCAGCTATGAGTTATCCATGAATTGCTACCCCATTCATCAACTAGTCACCAATTATTTTTATATTCTTTTTTAATAATTGTATATTTGGAATTTTGAAGGGCTACCATAGAATCAATCTCGATGGTACACTTGTCTCATCCTTGTCCAGAAATAAAAAAGCATAGATAGTAGTCCACCTCAAATTTCAAACAAAATGCCTATCAACCTAAAAATTACTATAATAATTCATATAATTAAAAAAAAAATCAAAATATTTTCTAATAAGATAAACCTATATATACATATAGTTCAATCTATTCTCCATTTTACATATCACTTTGAATGAATGAAAAGTTTGATCTTAATTCTTATGTAGAGTATAATATGCATCATATTCATTTATGTTAGCCACTAATTTTTGGAATATACATGTGAACAACACTTCCATTTGTAAATTGGATAGACTTGCATTCATTTTATGATTATGTTAAAAAAATAAAGGATGAATATTAACTTATTTAATATTTAATATATAAATTATTTTTTATTTTTTATTTTTTTATTGAAAATAAAAAAAAAATTATATTATTTAAAAAAAAATAAAAAAATAATATATATATATATATATATATAATAATTTTGTTAATTTAAAAAGTTTTATCAAACTGATAATAATATTAAAATTTCTTAACAATTTAATCATCTTTATTACTAATATCAAAACTACCCATATTAAAATTATTATTATTATTATATACACATAATACCAAGAATTTCTTTTATAAATCATTATTTCTATCTATAGTAGAAACTATCACTATAATGAAATAAATATCCTTTCATATTTGTACTTTTTCTATGAACAATAAGGCCTTCAAAATCATTATCTATATCGTTATCTTTATCTATAATAGAAACTATCACTATAATGAAATAAATATCTATCTCTATCTATACTAGAAACTATCACTATAATAATGATAATGAAATAAATATCCTTGATCATTATCTCTATCTATAGTAGAAACTATCACAATAATGAAATAAATATCTATCTTTATCTATACTAAAAACTATCACTATAATAATGATAATGAAATAAATATCCTTGATCATTATCTTTATCTATAATAGAAACTATCACAATAATGAAATAAATATCTATCTCTATCTATACTAGAAACTATCACTATAATAGTGATAATGAAATAAATATCCTTAATCATTATCTCTATCTATAGTAGAAACTATCACAATAATGAAATAAATATCCTTTTAGATTTGTACTTCTGCTATGGACAATAAGGCCTTTAAGGAATGTGATATAAAACTCTTACAAGGAGTGCAATATAAAATTCTTACAATAACATGGAGGTAGGGCTCGTAGGATTAGGGTCACTCATCAAAGTTATTTTTTTGAAAAAAAAAATATAAAATAATTTCAATTCTATATATTGTAAAGTGAAAGTCTAAGTCAGGTTTTGAAGATATGTAATATAAAACTCATCGTAATAATATGGACCTATGGTAAATAGGATTAAAATTAGTAACGAAGGTTATTTTTTGAAACATAATATAAAAATACATTAGAGAGATTGAAAAGACAAAGTTAAAGGTTGAGATAGAAATGTGAAAAAATTAATATATTGTAAAGTTAAAGTCTAAGACAGGTTTTTGAAAATATGTAATATAAAACTCATCGTAATAATATGGAAGTATGGAAAATCTGATTAAAATTAGTAATGAAGGTTCATTTTTGAAAAAAATAATATAAAAATATTTGAGAGAGATTTGAAAAACAAAGTTAAAGGTTTGAGATAGAAATGTGAAAAATTTAATATCATAAAATATGAAGGTGGGTTAATTGGGAACTGGATTTAATAACCAAGGTTATTTCTTTGAAGGATAATATAAAAAATACATTAAGCTCTACCTATTGTGTATTGTAGAGAGATCAACAAAACAAAATTAAAGTTGTGAGACATAGATGACTTTTAAGAATATGTAATATAAAACTCATCATAACAATATAGAGGTAGATAATAATATGAAGTTCCGATTATACTTTAAAAGTCATTTTTTGGAAAAAAAATATTCAACAAAAATGTTTAATAGGTTTTAAAGATATTTAACATAAAATTCTTTATAATAATATAGAGGTAAGGTTAGTTGGATTAGGTTCAATTATCTACATAGAAATTGGAAGCATGATATAATTTATATATATACATAATAATAGTAATCACGTAAAACCAAATTTATATATGAAAGTACTTTCACTAGGAAAGTGTCAGGCCTTCCAAACTTGTAAGTGATTCCTATCACGTCGATTTTTTCGTTCTCTACTTGATGCACCAGATGGGTTTCTAACGGATGCCTACTTCAACGCAAACCCTTCAACAAAAGATAATTTAGTGTTGCACAGATCCAAAATGAGGTTGTAAGATTCTACCATTTTCCATCAACAGTGTGCTCAGTCGGGGTGGGCCAATGGAATTGATTCAGTGTGAATCTTTTCCCTTCTATCTCAATACTACTAGCGCCTTTCGACCATTTCACCTGATGCAACATACACACACATAGGTGTAAGAGAGAATCGGACCAAGAATCTTTCTAAAATGATTGATGGAAAAAGATTTAAAAGAAGGTTTCGATTACAGACCATGATGTCGTGGCCCCTGCTCATGTGGGTTGCATTTGCAAGGCCATAGATTCTGCAGAACCTGACATATCGGGATTAATTCTGATGTGTCTCTTCACCACATCGATCAAAGATTGTATGTCTCGTTCCCACAGTCCTTCCATTCTTCGTTGAGTTCCCTTCAGTGTTGAGGTCCCTTAGGACCCTCTTTGTACTCGAATTCCCCCATTGCTGCACAGTATGTATTGTGGTACCTAAAGGGTATAATTGAATATGGGATTAGGTATACGACAGATCAGAATATTAACCTACATGGTTATGTTGATTCAGATTGGGCAGGTCGTGCCACGGATAGGAAGAACACTTCAGAATGTTGCTTCAGTTTGAGATTCGATATGATCTCTTTGTTTAGCAGGAAGCAGTCATGTGTGGCACTAAGTACAATAGAGGCGGAGTACGTTGTAGCATGTTCGACTAGTTGTGAGGCAGTATGGCTTCACAAGCTACTGTCATATTTTCTTGATCTTGAGTTAGAGGCTACTTATGTCTTTTGTGACAATCAGATTTGTGTAAAGTTGTTTGATAACCCGGTGTTCCATGACAAGTTGAAGCACATTGAGATCAAGTATCACTATATCCGCGATATGGCATAGAGAGGAGCAATGAAGCCTAGTATGTGGCGACAGACGAGAGACCGACAATGTTATGACCAAGCCTCTGGCGAGAGTGACGTTTGAGTACTTCAAGGACAATCTTGGAGTTGTGCAGATTGGTGTCCATCGTGAGAAGAAAGTCCTAGATGGTGCTAGGCCTGCATTCAGTATGAAACATGACTAACCCTGCAGAGATTCGCATTCAGTATGAAAAAGGATTGACCCTACAAAGACATCTAGTATGAAATAAGACTAGCTCTGTGAAGTCCTAGATGGATCTAGCCCTGCATTTAATATGAAATAGGACCGACCCTGCAGAGACCCACATGCAATATGAAACAAGACTGAACCTGCAAAGACATCCATCATGCAATATGAATGTCTATGTGAATTCCTAAATGGCTCTAGGCCTTCATTCAATATGAAACAAGACTGGCACTGCAGAGATCCACAATTAGTATGAAACATAATTGACTCTTCGAAGACATATAGTATGAAACGAGACTAGCTCTGTGAATTCCTAGATGACTATAGGCTTACATTCAGTATGAAACAAGACTGACCCTACAAAGATATGCATTCAGTATGAAATAGGATTGGCGCTGCAAAGGCATTCAGTAAGAAATGGGGTTGACACTACAGAGATATGCATCCAATATGAAACATGACTGGCATTGCAAGGTACATCCAGTGTTAAAAAGGATTGACATTGTATAAGGTACATCCAACATGAAAAAGGATTGGCACTATATGGATATGTTGATGAAGCCCTAGATGGGATCTAGGCCTACATCCCACATGAAACAGGGTTCTCTCTGTAGAACTTCTGAGGACGAATAGCTTTGAGAGATGTCACTAGTCAATGGTCGACAAGATGAGAATTGATGCATCAATGATGATGATGAACCAATGATAATCATCCTACGATAATGATCCAATGATGATCTAATGATGATGACGATGTCTAGAGACTGCCCATTTGTGATGATGATTGGGTCGAAAGAATACTTTCCTAGTTAAGAGGGAATGCTGTTGAAAATGTAATTTCAAAAAATATTCTTTTATATATTATTATTGTATGTTATTGTAACTCCTTTAGATATTTTTCTTCTTCCATCCGAGGATGTCATTATTACATTTGGTTTGCTAGAATATCGAGGTTAAACCTCCGTTGTAAGTCGGGGCAATAGTCCCCAGAAGAAATATTGTAAAATGTATTTTGAATCTTTCAAGAGGGAATTCGACCCTATTAGGTTAGGAAGTCATATTAGTTAGGTTTTTTCGTCAGTCACTTGTAAAGTATAAATAGGGAGGCGCCCTCCTCCATTTGGACATACATCACACATGCAAGTTTGTTTAAGAGAGAGGAAAACAAGTGCATTGGTTCAAATGAGAAGAAGAAGTTGTGGAAGACATCTTATCTTTGGGTATCATATCTTGGTTTGACATTGTATTAAGTGATGAAACTATTCTGAAGAAGTTGCAGGGTTTTCTCCTTTATGGTTTCCCTGAGGAAAATCTGTGTTATTTTGTATTGTTGTGCTTATCTATATTTCAGTTTAAAAATCTAACATAATTGAATTAAAGTACAAATTCTAGCATTCATATCTATAAACATATTTAAGCATGTTATTTTTTCTTAGAGGGTAGCTTAAAATGAGAGATTTGGAAAATAAGCTAATTGAGCATTCATACATTATATTAAGCTTATTGGTCTCGATAATACTCCATGTTGTAATAATGGTTCGTGGGTGCCATAATCAATCCACATTGTAAAGTGTTCAATTCTATCAGTTCGTCGGTATGTCAAGATTTCGGTCCCCACATATCCATTGGACCATTAAGGGATGAGATAAAGAGTGGAGTCCCCACTTTCCCTAAACCTACGGTTAGTGTAGTTTTGTTTCACCAACACCTCCAATTGTGAGTGACCCAATACTACTTATGAAATGTATAAAAAAATGCCTCCTCTCATGATTCATGCATTTTCTCATTTGAGGGTCTAGTAGTCAAGAGAGTCAAGCTTTGGTATATGCTCTTCTATTGCACTACATTAGTAATGTGGAGAATCAAACGATGAGTCTTCCTAGCAAAAGATTCACCAAAACGTTACAATGTATTATAATTTGATGAAAGATTTGCTTAGTTTTTACAATAGTTATAATTCAGTGAAATATCCGCCTTGATTAGCCAAAAAATTATATATACATATTATATTATTGATAAAATAGCATTCAAATTTTCCTATATATTAGGGAAATTCACCCATTTATTGTATATATAAATTATGGCGATATTCTTAAAATGATCTCTGCTATACACATACTCTTGTGTTTAATGACTACAGCTTTCATATCTTAAAATTGTAACTGGAAGAATGCATTTCACTGACCTCTCAATTCGATACACAAGGATAACGTTTGTCTATTAGAAATGAATGCACAAAATCTTAATGCAAGCGTTTGTCTATAGAAAGGAATAGTCTACAAACATGTCAACAGAACAAATTATGATATAAAACCAGTAATATATGACCAAGTGGTATTGGGATTTCTATCTCCCATAAATATGGTATAAAACCATCGAACGGAACAAATTATGTCTACAAGAACTAAGTTTTATATTATTTCTATACTTTGCTTAGCAGGTTCATTCAAACTTATCATGCTCTTTTTTAAAGCAATAGTATAACTTTCGTTAAATTTGGAAGACTACTATTCTTTAAAAAAATGAGCAGCAATTGCTGAATGGTCTCTCATATTTTCAATCTACTTTGTAAATGCATGTGTTTTGATCTAACTGTGCCTCAATGCCTTTTCAACATTTTTATTACCATGTGAGATTTATTGACATTTTCAAATGAATAGACATGTTATTAACACAACTTTGATGCTCTTTACTTTGGATGTTCTTTATACATGTTGAGGATGATTTAGTTAAATATTTCTATATTTATTTTTAACGTCAATGGCATTGCATTGTTCTTCGTTGATGACAAACCTCTCTCTCTCTCTCTCTCTCTATATATATATATGTATATAATTTGGATGGGGTGTATTATTGATCATCTCTAGTTATTGGGTGCGCCTCCTAGGTAGACAGAAGATGCCCCCTTCTGGTTGTAGACTCTCCCCTTTCCCTCAATGATGGTGCATGGAAATCATACTACTCACAAGAAGAAGTAGCCCACGTATATTCCTAGAGCTATCCAAGAAGCTCACATTTCTAAGCAGAATTACAATATTTTAGGGTAGGTGGAGGAACAAATTAAGTGCCTCGAAGAACGGGTAGAAAATTAGAGGAATTACACCACCATGGAGGATATGGAGGAATAGATGGGTGACATTGTGGAAGATGTTGGTTCTTCAAGATCTCATGATACCAAACATACCAAGACTGTTACTATGTATTGGCGTCTCAAAACCTTGTTAGGGAGGGGCATCAATATGGAGTAGCAGGAAGAGAAAAACTCTATCTTCCTACAAATGGATGAAATGCATGAATAAATTGGGTATATCCAGGCCTCAGTGCAATTGATTGTTGGCAATAAGGTGGAATTGGGTGAAAAGCTTAATGTTCTTGGAAAGGCCATGACTGGGAAAGTTTCCAGTGGAAGATTCCAAGCTAGGAAACCAAGCTTGGCCTCGGTTGAGCCCAAGGATCCAAATCATGTGACCATTTCTAATGATTTATAATTTCGACTTTAGTTTCTTAGCTTGTTTTTGTGGTGTAGGCCCGCAGATAGACCACCCCTCAGTAAATAAAATAAGGCTACCCAGATGGAATGTTCATGGGTTTGATCCCTATAAGAAATTTAGCATCATTTTGGTTCATGTAATTAGTATGGACAACTCTTTGACATTTTGTTAAGATGGACAAGGACAAGTTTAAATTATGTGGCTAGTCTGGTTTCCTAATAGTAGGCTAACCATAGAGACTATGCATGTTTAATTTTTATCTCTTATTAATATAATAAGTTATCTACCTAAAAAAACATAATACATGTAAAAGTAAAGGTTGCCAAACCATGACGAGTAAAGGCCAAAATTGATTACCGAATTACTTAAATTTAAACTAAGAAATATAATTGTAAGAGAGTATTTATCAAAGTAAAATTCTCATAAGTATAGAAGGAGTGTCTATTTTAATTAATCAAAGTCTACATTAAAGACTAAACCCAAAAAAGGGAGAGGGTCCTTCAAGGTTCGTCCAAGTTCAACTAGGGTAACAAAGATATTTATTTAAACATGTATAAAGAAGGATGTATACCTATACTGTGTTGTATAAATAACTTTAATTAAAAGCAAGTATAATGTAGATTATAAAGGGAAGTTCTTATAAATAGTTAGAAGATCTTGTTCCAATAAAAAGACTTTGTAAAACCTGAAAGTAAATATTCAAATAAATATATAAAAAGACTATTTGTAAAACATGAAAGTAAATATTCAAATAAATATATAGGCATAGTATTTCTACCTATTAGCCTTAAATTCAACAAAATTGAATAAATATAAACTTGTAGGAATAAAACATTTTATGATCTTTGAATAGAATAACATTGAAATAAATAGGTTAAGACAAATCTTATCCATATGACTTCTAATACAATAGTGTATTAACATTGAAACAAAAACAAATAAACAAAATTAGACTAACTTTATAATAATGTGATTTTCATTGTTAAAAAAATATAAATAA
>LPNX010845711.1:12557-42349 GCA_001517045.1 Pseudotsuga menziesii
CATTTACATTTAATGACTACTACAAAAAAGGCCTTTAGTGACATGTGAAAACAACACCATATCTCATCGGTGATGGTCAAAAGGGCCTCTATCACAAAAAAAAATAGTGGCTCCAAAGGCACTATCACCAAAAGTAAAGGTTATCTAGTGATGATGAACACATGTCACCAATAATCCCTATTGTGATGTTAAGTGACTGTTGCTAGGGAAAGTGTTCCTATGACTGGGGTTAGGGAGGTCACCAACGTACTAGAGTTTTTTATAAGACTATAACAAATTTTATCTATGCCCAAACCAAGCCAATATCCTAAGAAAGAATGAAACAAGGTTTAATTGATTGAGAGAGCACACCTTTTCCTTTAAGGATGGTCCTAGCTTCAACTTTTATTCAATCCAATCCTCAATCAAATGTTTCAGCACCTGCAAGAGACAAATACCTTTCTCAAAGCACATTTGGATGTTATAAATCTAAGATATGAACAAATAAAAGAACTGAATCTTAATATAAGCACAAGTTCATGAACATAAATCATTCAATAACCAAAAGTATGCACCATTTATTGGGAAGTAAACAATCTCTTTATTGATCAAATGCTAGAAATAAGTACAATTACTTCAATTTGAAATGCACTTCGAAACCAAGTTATAGGTCTCCTTGCTCCTCTTTTCCAATGAGAATCCTCCAACATAACACTACCTCTAATGGTCTCCCCCTATCCTCTATCATCTCTCATGTCTTTATGGTCAAATGAGAATAGAAGCTATGAGGCTGGGACAGTTAGGGAAGGTAGGGAAGTTGTCATATCATTCTCAACCACCTTCTTTTTATTTTTAACGAATTATTTAAGGGACACATGCGTGTAACAAGGGAAAACTGCGTGTAACACATGGGTTTCCTCAAAGGAAACTCGCGTGTGCAAATTTTTAGGATAAAACACAAGTTTTTTGTGGTCAACTCACGTGTAAAATGCTAGTTGACAGACTACCATGCGCGTGTATGCCCCAAACTGCTAACAAAAAAATATAACTGTTGGAACAAGCATTGGATGACTAAGACCATATCCATCTACAACATTTGAGATCTTCAATCCAATTTTGATTTTGTGTGACAAAACATTGAGTATCATCACTCAGACGGAGAAGGGTCGATTTGAGGGATAACAGTGACTGTCACCATTTCTTATGAACAATATTGACTTGTGGTGATGGGAAGTTAATGACCCTATTTATGAATTTATGGTGGTACATAGTAACCGTCACTAGTTCCTATAAACAATAGTGACCTTTAATGGCGAACCTTTAATGACCCTCACTATTGATGCATACATGTTGACGGTCAGTGAGTGTCACCATTTCATATGAATAATAGTGACTTATGGGAATGGGCCTTTGATGACCCTCACTATTAATGCATATATGGAGATGATTAAAGGAGAAAATAAAAAAATTATAGAACATTTCCATGTATATTCAAATGTAGTATGGTCAGTATGAAATAGTGAATTTGGTTATCAAGTATCATTTCACACCCTTGGATGCAAGAAGGAACATTTCACACCCATGTATTGTAAAATATGAAGGTGGTGAGACATGTATGTGGAGGAACCTCAAAACTATGCAAAATTTAAATTTAAGATAGATAATTGGGCTATTGATACCATTGATACCATGTGATATATTGATGTACAAAATCATATAGTCTGAAAATCATACAAATCATTATGGGCACAAGTTAGTGCAACAAGTAGGTCGACCTGAAAAGTGGAACAAGTGTAGTTTATTCTTCTAGCCAATGGGTTATAGGAATGCAAGTCTTCATAATATGGTCCTGGTCAGCTTCAACCATCTTCCATCTCCTTAGTTCACCACTCTTCACCTTGATTTTTGTGAGATGTATTTGAGTCGCTACCACCAAATGATTGTACTAGAAATATATACTCAGGCATAAAATATTTATAAATAATATAACTGTCTTGTTTTTTCACTTTTTCAAAAAAGTTCCCCATCACAACTAGGTCACCAATTTGGTATGTGAACTCTCCATCTCTATAGGGTCCCACCAACTTGCTTTTAATTTGTGTACACTGCTTTAAATAATATGCCATGATTTCTTCATTTCTTGGGGGTACAATGATAACAAATACATCACCTGCCACAAAAATTACATTTGTTAATAAAATGTATGAACATTTATACAAGTTTGGAAGTTTGAATGTTCCATCCAAGATTCTAAATAAAAAGATGTGATGTACATATAATGAGTAAATTCCCATTAATGAAGTTGCACACCTTCCCTAGCCACATCAAAATCCCAATCATGATATAACGATACCATAATATTTTATGTGTGCATCTCTTGCCATGTCATAATTGGATGTGGACCCTTTCGGTTTAAGGGGACATATTTCCATTGTTTCACATGTCCACCATTTTCACATTCATCAAGCTCACATCCATTTGCATTGATGTAGAATTCTCAAAAACACACATACTTCCTTGTTTCTATGGAAAATATGTCTCCCACGTCTGTACTCTTAACAGAGTGTAATCCTCTTGTACCAGGTATAGTCTCACAGTACCAAGGCATCACTAGTACAAAATGAGAGACAAATGACTAGGTTACCAAAAAAATTGGTCACCATTGTTTTTCAAGGGATAAATGACTAAACTTGAGTAATTTTAAGTGAGCCAACTAAAAACGACCAGGATAAATGACCAATTTGGTCACAGGATAAAATATATGACTATATAACAAGTAATTAAACAAAAAATGACCACATAACAATAACATTAAGAATATGAATTGGACATTTATTTGGTTATTTTTAGTTGTGTCATTTCAATAATCGAAACTTATAATTTTGAAAATGAATTTGTACAATGTACTAAATTTTAACACCACAGATGGATTCAGAGACCCTTTACAAATGGGTCTCTGAATCCATCCACAGTGTTAAAATTTAGTAAATTGTAGCATTGTAGATGGAGTCAAAGACACAATTGATCATGTAAATTGTGTCACTTTGTGACCACCATCATCAAGTGACACAATTTACATGATCTAGAGACCAGCTAGAGACCCCATCTAATTGGAAAGGGGTCTCTGAATCCATCTGCAATGTTAAAATTTAGTAAAAGCAACTAGAGACCCCTAAAGAGTTATTTGAATCCATTTGCAATATTATGTCCAGGGCAATGTTCTTTTCGTGTCCATACCTTATTTCACCATTTTCATTGTCATATGGCCCCTTCAAGAAGTACACCAAGTCACATTGTCACCATTGCCATGTCATGGTTGAGTCAAATTTTGGGGATTTGTCATCTTTTTATCTGGCCATTGTCATGTCATGTAGTTAGCATCATTTTGTTCATCTCGTCACATTGATTGTCCCCATATTTTTCCTTGCCAAAACTACTTTTGTTTGACCCTTGCGGCACTGAATTGAAATTTCGACATGTAAAATTCTTTTGTTTCTTGATGGTCTAATTTTTCCATTTTCATGCCCTCAATTAATTCTTCGATCTCATCATTGTGTCAGTATCATTATCTCACCCAAGCTCTGAAAGTTAGAAATTTTCCCATAGGTACCCGTGGTTACAAAAATTCCTATATCCTTGTTTTTTAGAAAAAAGAAAACCTCTTTTTTCATAAAATTCCCTTTATTTCCCATATACTGCCTTTTCCATTATCCTTGTCCTAAAAATCCTCCCTCCTACACCCCTTTCAAAATTTTACTTCATATATATATATTGCATCCCTTTCTCTTTTTTCCTTTACCATGGCTCACTCCATTTTGATTCCCCTCAATTGACAAAGAGCTCCTTTGCAAGCTTCCACACACACATATAATGAAAAAAAGACGTTTCTCCACTTTTATATATCCTTTCTTTAAAATCCCATGTATAATCACAGTAGCTCTCCATTAATAAAGGTAAAACCTTTTCATTAGAGTTTTCATATAAAAAGTCTTCCCTCTTTTCCCTTGAAGTAAACAATATCACTAAACCCCTAACCCCATCAATGTCATCGCCATTTAAATTTTCATAACCAACATTGTCAAAATCATCATCATTTTATTATAATCTATCAAATATTAATTATATATTATTGATTTATATATAAGTATAATATTAATGTAGTAATATAAGGTAGCACCATATATTTAAATCATTTCTAAAATATCCATGTCCATACCACATATTGAAACCCATAATAAAATCCCCATGCCCATATTATATAACTAGTCACGACCAAAAGGTTGTGTGTATGCATCCTCCATAGTATTTAAACAAGCAACAAATAAGTGAATACGACCACTAGAGACCCTAGTCTCATTTCGCGCAGGAGAAGAGAAGACCTAGGCGTTGGAGAGGATTGTGGACACACGGCCCCCAGAGAAGAGAAGACTAGCTTGGACATGTAATAACATTTATATATGTGAGTTTCCTACGCTTTTCCTGGTCTATATACGCCATGGTTGTATGTGAGTTCCATTTGTTTAAAAATTTCAGGAATTCTTTGTTTTCACTTCTTCCTATTTGAAATATTCCTATTGGGATCGAAACTCATCATGTATATTCTTGGGATCTAGAATTTCAACATGCACTGAATCACTAGCTTTTTTTAATAGATTCTTGTTGTTTTGGCATACAAGGCTGGTTTAAGAATAAGGTTCTCAAATTCTACTTCTGAAACCCTATTAGTGAGGCTACAAACTTCATCCTACAAATGGTTAGTTCTCATGATCAAAATATGATTGTGAGCGGCCTAAAACTGCTCAAAGAAACCCTTAACCTTTTCTTTCCAAACTGTTAGAAATGGAATTGATGTTTTTCCTCTTGATCCCTATTTTCTAATTGTTGTAGGTTGTAGGTTGTTATTTGTTTTAAAGTGAATTTCATTGTGCTTGTGAGAGAGGGAGCCTTAATACCTGTTGTTAGTAGTGATAGAGGAGGATATAGTCTAGGGGAGTAGTTCTTAATGGAGTATAAGGGACAATATAGAGGGAGAAGGGAACTACTATGAGAGAATCATCCATTCAATCCTTCATCTATTGATTTGACCACATGAAGCTCATTTGACAAATATAAAAAATCCTTCTAAATATACAGTTTTAAATTTATATTTTTCATTGCTCAATTGAATAGTAGAAAGTCTGTCTCCACAAACGAGAACCATAGTTACAATCTGGGATAATGCAATATCTTCCACAATAAGTCAAATGAGAAAGTAAATAAAATATAAACATTTGATAAAAAAATCCCTTAAGGTTGCTACACTTATGTAATTAACCTGATGAGCATTATCATATCCTACAGATAAATTCGATTCTCTACAGATTATTAGTCCATGCCTTCGCTAGCAGGGACTCTTGTAATCGGTTTGCCGCCGTTTACATTAATCTGCATGCTAACCGAAACTAGTTTTAAAAACTTAGCCTAAGTTATCAACTTTACTTTCCAGCTGTGTTTGGTCCATTTCCAGATGCCTTTTCATGGACAAGCTGCTTTTGCATGAACCAATCAAGCATTTTGATCTCTTATTTGGCCTTATACCGAGGCAAGTTTGGCTTATGCGGGTATTTCTTATAGCATTTTGTGAAGACTTCCTACGTTATATAGGAAGACAAGGCTAACCTTGAACTAACGCTAAACTAAAACTAGCATTACTTCACAATCATTTAATGTTTATGAATCACATCTATGCTACTTCATTTAGATGGGGGACACCTTTGGCTCTAGCTTCCACCAAAGGTAGTTGACACACTTCTTCCTACATGGATGGCATTTTTCAAGCTATACTTTGAACAACTCTTGTAGATCCGGTGTTGTAGACATTTGCAACTTTCTGGATTTCCTTCCTCAATGAGACAAATATTTAGTGCTACAGAGACCGTCTGAAGAAATGATGGGCAGAACGATCTCTTGAGAAGGATGGAGATTCTCAACATGTGCTCAAAGAGATGGAAGAGCTACTAGACATGTCAACCTGCTTGCAACCTGCATCACATATATATTTGAACGTATCCTATGTCTTGTAAGGAAATTTTATCAAACTTTCTTTAAGATTGTAAGATTGTAATTTCAACATTATAGACTTACCACTTAGCACCTTGCATGGCATTCTGCTTGAAATATTTTGTATACTCTTCTAGAAAGAAAGAAATGAACTGCTCGGAATATTATGTATACTCGAGAATTTCTAGATGGAGGTAATTTATCTTAGCGTTTCTTCTTCTCTTATCATAAACGTAGAATTCACCATAATTATTATAAAGACCCAATTACAGACTTAGTACTTTTTTTAAATACCTGGTAATGAAATTATGATTGAATAATGAAAACAAAGATTATTATACATATTCAAAAAAGAGGATTATTGGGCTTTCCCTTTTAAGGAGGAATTTCTTCACAAATCGATAGAATACTACTGTCAAATAACCTAGGAAAACATTTACACATACTATCTAAGGTATATGAAGCCTATGAACACGGCTCTGTAAGAAAATACAGGTAATAGTCTATAAAACAAATATTTATCAGTAATTACATGTACGCATGAAGGGGATTCATAGGATAATACAAGTTTAATCAGGAAAATTATTTTGGATAACTGTCCGGCCATATATTTACAACCCTTGTTGTATAAAAAGCCATGCAAGATTGTAATTTCAGCATTATAAACTTACCACTTAGCATCATAAACTTGGCATCTTTCTTTAATATTTTAATTTCAGTTTTATAGACTCAGCACTTGTTTAAAGGTGCAATGTAAACTGGTCAGGGGATTGATTCGTCGTTCAGGGGGGCACCCTGAATTCCCTAGCTTCAAAGTGCTTGTGCAAATCCTGCTTGTTTTCCATTTCTCAATGATGTCGACTCCATTTCAATGAAATGTGCAATATTAAGGTTCAACCCAATTGTAAATGGCATTACTGTTGCAAATCGAAATGTAAAAAAATGAGGTTAAGGGTTCAAAACCTGTGGGGAGCTCTTTAATCCCAACTAAGAAAACATGGTTTGAAGGTCTCGAATTCCCCGAAGGTTCGCAACTGACACTGCCTGCTAATACTCTTCCACCATTGCGACTGCTTGTGACAATACACGTCCTGCATAAACGAAAACAATTTAAGCAATAAGCCTACAGTGAAAACAAACAAGAACCAGTAAAAAAACAAGTGAGATATAATGGATAACAGATCACCATGGCTTCCAAGTAATGAAGCCTCTCTCTCGCAATCTCTTCCCACGCCTGCAAATCAAATTGAACATTAATCTGATTTACCAAAATTGACCAAGGAACTAATACTAACATTAATTATTACCAGCTGAAGATCATAGTAAGCTGGTTTGGCAACGAGTGATCCATCCAGGGTGAGACAATGCCATTCCAGCTGTTCGATTACTTGGGATACATCCATCGCAAGGTTCTATTGTTGTTCATGAATAAACACCCTTGTAACCTAGGGCCTGGGGTTACCCTTGTAAATAGAGTGCTTAATAAAAAATATTCATCAAACATGATACATGAAAGAGACTCAACACAAAGTTGGAAGAAGAATTCTCTTTATTAACAATAGTGAATGAGATAAGTGTACAACCCAACGCCTGAGACAAGGACTCCTCCGCAACCGAAGGATTCTGAGTTCTGTTGCTCCAAAGACTTCTGAAGATATACCACCAGCATAACTTTGCTCTCCAAGTATGATTGATTAATGTCCTCCCCAAGGCCTCTATTTATACTTTAGGAAATAGAGCAGTTTCGAAGGTTGAGGAGGTTGAGACAGTTGAGATAGTTAATGATTAGGGCTCAACAAATCTCCATTAATCGTGTTTTATTATTTTTAATGTCGAATGGATGTGTACGGGACTTTTGATACTGGCAACCCGCGTATGACACGCGAATTTCTAGAAGGGAAACCCGCGTATAGATCTGTACGCGGGTTGCAATGAGAATAGTCGCGTCCAGTACGCGGGTTGTCAAAGAAGATAGTCGCGTACGTACGCGAGTTGCTGTGGAGATAGTCATGTACGACAATCAACATATAGAAAGGTAAAATGGCAAGCTGGTTGGATAGTGAATGCATCTCATGTCATGCCCATCTATAATGTTTAGGCAACCTTCAATCCATAAGTGTTCTTTTGTGTACCAACATATAAAGTGTCGGCACTCGGATGGAGAAGTGCCATTTGGGTCGATAACAGATGCCCCCTAATGTGTGAGGTCAGAGGGAAGCGATGGCCGAAATATGTTATAATAATTATTTTTGGAGAACTCAGAAATCCAATGGAGCAGAGGTAGTACCTGAAACAAATACATAATAATGTCATATACAAAGTCATATCTGATGATGTTATGTTCAATATACTGGAACACTAGCTCCTTTACAATATTGGAGTACATCATAGAGTACAGGTACAAGACCACGTATATTACAAAGGTGGAGCGAAGCCACAATATACAATAATGATGAGTCTTCAAAGATCTGGAAGCTGTGTAAATAGGTAGAACATATTCTTGTGCAACTTAGTCCATAGATAGGAAACTAAGGTCTTCATAAACAATCCCAAAGAACCAGTACAATCCAAGCCATGTGAATAGATGTTATTGGAGTCAAACATGGAGCGGATTCAATAGATTGTCAATCAATAGGTGATAATCAACAACTGAAGCAGAGGAATTCACCAATAATGAAAGTAAATCCTGAGGTACGATCGTCAAAACTCTAGGTCTTCATCGTCAGAAAGTGTTGATGCAGAACCATACTGTGATAAGGAAGGCAATAGATCCTCCAACGAATCACAAAAGTGACTAGGAACTAGGTAAAGGAAGGGAGACACAAGTGATAACAGATACGACAATGATGGTATCAGGATATAGATCAGACATTGAGTTAAATCCTTGAACAATGAGCATGACACAGAGATGACCCAAGGCAGATTTTAACTTTATAGATAGAACAACTAGACTTATCTGTCATGTAGGAGACATGATCAGATTCCCCAAGTAGAATTGACAAGAGGAGGAGTAAAAAACCTCGAAGTAATAGCTGAACTGAAAGTGAACACTGAGACATGAGTATCAGAAAAAACAGAGAGTGCTATGTTCAAGGATGACATGCTGCCACTAACTGAAAACCAAAAGAAAACTTATTCCTTACCTTCCCTGTTAATTTTAACGAGTCCAGGAAAGTCAACTCGAGACTCTCTTCATTTTTTAACAAGCTTGAAGAGAAGAGGGAATATTGCTTGACAGTGTTACTGATTCGTGGATTTAATGAGCCTGAACTAGTACATGCTCAGTTGGTGTTTTCACATTTAGAGAGTCTGAAAACTCCAAAGAAGACTCCAGGGGGGTTCTTTTTCGTCCAATTTAGTCTCATGAGGCCGGAAAAGTATAAACAATACCACAGAAGAACTCTCTTAACTTCCGTAGAAGAAAAGTTGAACCTTTTTCGTACTTAGTCAGGGAGGTCCGAAAAAGGTTAAATTACCACCTACCCAACGCTCCTTCGAGAGTAGCATAAAGCTTGAGTTTTACGAGTGTGAAGGAAAGCAAGATCACTTGGAAAGATTCATTTGAGTACGAGAAATGGGATTTACAACAATAAACTCGATGCCTTGTTCTTAGTGCTTTAATGAGCATGACAAAAACATAAAGTACACTCGGAATCTTTTTCATGTTTAGGTCCAGAGCATGAAAAAGAAAAAACTAAGCTCATACCAGGCGTTCCTTTTCCGTAAATTTAGTCCCTCAGGTCCGGAAAAGTGATAAACCTATTCCTGAAAATACTCTTCTCAATTCTGTAGAAAAGAGAGGGATCCTTTCTCGTGCTATTCCGCATGGTCCGAGAAAGAGATAACCTACCACCAAAGCGGATTCCCATTCACATATTCTTAATGAGCTTGAATGGACAATTTAACTCAACAGTTAAGTCTGTTTTAAGGAGTCAGACCTAGGTCTAAAGAAAACTCCATAAGGGCGGCGAGTCCTATAAAGGGATAGCTTGTAAAAAGAGACCAAAATGAGGCTCCATTTGGCGTGAAAAATAGCTAAAAGGATTCCCCTGTACCTAAAACAGTTGCAGCATGAGTATCAAAAGACAACATAGGTTCTAAATGAGGATACTCATGAGAGGAAGGCCCTATCCACGGAAGAACAATGGTAAAGACAAGGAGCTAATGGTTAAAAATACCATAGTCCGTGGTTAAAATGTTGATTGCTAAGTTTACGATCAAGTAAGTATAGATGCAAAATGCATGTGAAACAGCGAAAAACCGTCCTATATGAGAAAAAAACACCTTAGAACGATGATAAACCTGTTACAAGGAAAAAATATATGGTATTAGTTTGATGAATTATGAAGTATAGGGAAAAAACCCACTTGAGAAATATAATTTCTATAAATAGATTAAAAACATAAATAAAACTCACCATTTTGAATTTTAGCCATAAAAGACAAGTTTTCACCTCTACCTTCAATTGATCGGTGTGGACAATCCAGTGGACCAAATCCAATTCCGCAAGTGTCAGGTAAGACTACACCCCAAGCTCTTCAATTTGATCCTAGCAAATTTCAAAATTGAGTCCAAATTTTATATTTTTGAGTGCCTTTAAGCAAGGAACGTTGTGTACGCAGGTTCGCTATAATAAAACTCGCGTACACACGTTCTGTACGCGAGTTGCCCGAAGGACAATCGTGTACAGCACGCGACATGCCTAACTAGATAGTCGCGTACGTTGCGTGAAGGGTAAAAGAAGTATGTAGGATCAAAATTTTGAAATTTTACATGAAACTAAAGGTTTGCAATGTTTGTTTTACTAGGTTTGAAGATGGTGCTTGAGTGGAGGGAGCGTGAGCATGAAGATATGGATCAAGAATCACTCCAAGATGCCCCCACTGTGAATGTTTTACGTTCAAGTGGATTGTTAAAGTTTTTTTGTACATCACCTATGCAGGCCAATGTCTGCCTGCTAGAGTTCATGATAAATTACTGGGATCATGATTTGGGCATGTTTGACCTTCAAGGTGAATCCTTGGAAATTACTTCAGAGGATATCTATTTCATTGCCGGTCTGTCACGACAAGGAGCTCCAGTCAACTTGGAGGGCACCGACAGAGGCGGTGACCCTCTAAGTTTCCAAAACTATATTGGCATATACTACGCACCAAGTACCCAAAAGAGAGGGAGTTGCATCCCTATTGTACACATACGTGATCTTCCTCTACAGGTATTGACAAGTACCATAGTGAGGGTTGCGGGATCATCTTCTCTTCACCTTGCTACACGAAACCAGATGAGACTAGCAGTGGATTGTATGCAGGGGGACCTATATGATTGGTGCTCGAGAGTTATCCCGATTTTGAGAAAACAGCTCTCTGACTGCAAGAGAGGAAGGAGAGAGAATTTTGGATATTCTAGCATACTAGTAGCCTTCTTCGAGAGAGAGAGTGTTGGTATTGAGCCTTGCAGTACCCCTACTAGTTTGTTCTCCTCGTCATCCTAGGCTGAGTAGATGGGGAGATATTTTCCTTTGCCAGGGAGGTGGTGGCTCAATGCAGATTGTTTATGAGGATGACTTCTACTTTTGGTGGGAGCGGCAGTTGCCTGCACTGGAACAATTTCCATATGCTGGGATGGATTTCTGTGGTGATCCATACCTCATTCTCCCTCTAGGAGGATCATGGGGAGAGTTAGGTAATTTTTTATGTTCAAATTTTTAAAATTTTTATGAATTTTAAATATAGAGATATATACATATGTATAAGAGTTCTAATTCTATAAACATGTCAAAATGCAGATATTAGACCAGTACGCCCTGAAGGGCATCCACGCATGTATGTGCATCCTGTCTTAGGAGAAGACCAGGGGCTGATTAGGGTTCTTGAGGGGAAGCTGGCCAGGATTACCCGTGGCTTACCCAGAGAGTGCCCACCTTACGGATTGAGCACATCCCAACCATCATGCAGGAGTTTGTGGTTGGTGTACCACCTGTCTGGATACGCCTTTTGAGGCGGGTAGCCAAAGCAATTTTAGTATACATAGATGTTGTTGAGGCTGCTAAAGCCGAAGAGGCTGAAGAAGCCAGAGTACAGGGAGATGGGGGAGACCAGGGTGGTCTAACTTAGATCTAGGGCATTTGATGGACTATGATCCATATTTTGTATATTTTTGTATATTATACAGTTATGACTGGATCTGAGGATCAGAGACTCGACCTATCTATGGACAGATATTCACACACACACACACACACACACACACACATATATATTGTCGATTATTTACAAATGTTTTTTATGTGTATGCTGTATATTTTTATGAAAAATGTGTTAAATGCCAATCCAAGATGTAATTAGCATATGCATCCGTTAATTAATTTTGATTCCTTGAAATATGATTGAATGTAATGAATTCAAAATTTCTTTCCAATAACCTAACTTGCATAAAATAACATAATAAAATAGGGTTCCGCACCTGATAAGCTCGATTGAGCTGGGAAACCACCAGTTGAGAGTCCAATCGGACTTCTAGCTGAGTGATACCATGTGACAAAGTATCCCATAGAAGCTCGATTACAACCCTATACTCAGCGACATTATTAGAAGCAGGACCTAAACAAGCGCCACCTGAGGCAACTAACTGTCCTGA
Source organism: Pseudotsuga menziesii (assembly GCA_001517045.1). NCBI lineage: Eukaryota > Viridiplantae > Streptophyta > Pinopsida > Pinales > Pinaceae > Pseudotsuga > Pseudotsuga menziesii. The sequence continues at coordinate 25,212 of LPNX010845711.1, forward strand.
GGGAGAATAAATGACCCATGCCGCTGAAGCTAGATTACAAGTGTGGCGATTGGCGCCATCAGCGAAACCTACGAACCTCTCAGAAGACATCTGAAACAAACAGTAGATGTTATAAAAAACACAAACCGACGAACTAGTGTACATAAAAATACATACAATAAAATACAAGAAAAAGTGCTAAGCCTAAGCATAGTACTTCTTCAGGTAGAGCCCATTTCTAGGCTCAGGTAGCTTATTCCCATCAAAATAAATCAATTTGTATGCGCCCTTCTTTAAGACCTTTGACACGACATAAGGCACCAACCACATGGACTTGAAATTTCCTGCCCCCAGGGATTCTTTGTCTTGGTCCCAGAGCAAAACAAGTTCCCCCTCAGAGAAAATTCGAGGCTTGACCGACTTATCATATTGGATTTTGACCCTATTTTTGTGAGCTTGATTTGCTGTCAGCACATCTCTACGCTGGTCATCAAGATGTTGTAAGTGTATTAGACGTTCTTCAAGCTCGTCGTATCAGGTAACACATGAATATCTATTTTCAAGGATGGGATTTCACATTCAACCGAGGTAACGGCTTCCACTCCATGAACAAGTTGGAAGGGGGAGAAACCTGTAGCAGTTTTTACATTAGTTCGATACGCCCAAAGTGTGGGGTATAGCATGATATGCAAGTTAGAATGGGCTGCATCAATAGTACGTTTGAGGATAGTCTTCAAAGTTTTATTAATAGCCTCAACCTGACCATTTGCTTGAGGATAGTACAAAGATGAATGTTCTTGTCTGAATCCAAGCATAGTGGTCAGTTCCGTCATCATGCTATTTTGAAAATGACTACCATGGTCAGTGACAATCACTTTGGGTATACCAAACCGTGCTATAATTTGATTGAACACAAAAAAAGCTGTGGTTTCCCTGTCGGCTTTAAAGGTGGGCATTGCCTCTGCCCATTTCGTAAAATAGTCTACAACGACAATGATATATTTGTGCCCCCCAACTGAGGCTGGGTTACACGTCACGTAATCAATCCCCCACTTCATGAAGGGGCCCACCCAGACAACGAGAAATAATGGAGCGGGATGTGACCGCATCTTCCTGGTGTAAAGCTGAAAAGGATGACAGCGCTTCACGGCTTCCACACAATCCTTGAAGATTGTGGGCCAGAAATAACCAGCACCTAGTATCTTTTGGGCCGTTGCTAACCCAGATAAGTGACCCCCACATGCTCCATTATGGGCATCGTTCAGGACAATCTTCACTTCCTCATGGGTAAGACATCGACGCAAAATGGAATCTACCCCCCTACGATACAAAGTATCTCCTATGATGAGGTAGTTCTTAGCATGAAGGCATAGTTTATGTCGTTCTTCCCGCGAAGAAGCTGCAGGATACTTCAAAGTATGGAGATATATAAGTAATCTCCGTACCAGGGGTCAGAGGTGGATATCAAGAAGATATGCTCATCTGGGAATGAGTCTTCTTCAATGACTACATCTTCTTCTGTTGGAAATTCTGCTATAAGCTCAACAAAAACTAAGGATTTTTTAGATTTAGTGGACTTGAAATCCAAGTCAAACTCTTGGATAATGACTATCCATTTGTTAAATTCCCCCCCAACAATCCGTCGGGACAAAACATATTGAAAAGGATTAACATCCGCCACTATAGTTGTAGTCATCAGTAAAATGTAGTGACGTAACCTCTGAATAGCATAGACATCTGCTAAGGCCAATTTCTCAACGTGGGAGTACCTGAGTTTAGGTCTGGCTAAAGCACGGCTAAGGTAGTAAATGACATGCTCCTGGAGCTTATCATCCTCCTAGACCAGGACTACCCCAATGGTCGACTCGGACGCGGCCAGATACAATATAAAATCCCTAGAGTAAGCTGGCAGACGCAGTAAAGGTGCCGACAACAAAGCTTTTTTCAATGCCTCGAAAGCAAGTTGTGCAGTTTCATCCCATACAAATGGGGTGTCCTATTTTAGCAGGCGCATGAAACCCTTGGTAATCTTGGCATATTTTACAATGAAACGTCAAAGAAAATTGGGCTTTCCCTGCAGGCTTTGAAGTTGCATGATAGAATGAGGAGGAGGCAGATTTACAATGGCCTCTACTTTTAACGGATCCACCTGAATGCCTCTATTAGAAACAATGAATCCGAGCAGTCTCCCTAACTTGACACAGAACACACACTTGTGGGGATTCAAGCGGATCTTATAGTATCTGCATCGCTCAAATATTAACCTTAGGTGATCTGGATGGTCAATCCTCTTACAAGAATGTGCAGGCAGATCATCAAGGTAAGGTTCGAAAATGGCTTTGATATCATGGAAGGTAAAGTTCATTGCCGGTTGAAAGGTTGCCCCATCATTTTTTAATCTGCAGGGCATTTTTTTTGTACGCGAAGGTATCCCAAGGACAAATGAAAGCAGTTTGATGTTGGTCTTCCAATTTTATTTGAATTTGATTATATCCAGAGAAACCATCCATAAATGAGAAAACTTCACTTCCCGCGCAAGCATCTATAATTTGATCTATAAATGGCGTGGGATAGTTGTCCTAAGGACAGGCTTTATTCAAATCTCGAAATTCGGTACAGACGCGTATGGTCTCTTGCTTCTTATCAACAAGAACAGGGTTGGATACCCATTCCGTCATAGCTATGGGATAAATAAAACTGGCTTTCAACAGTTTTTCAACTTCATCCTTCACAGCCATCGCTTTACGCGAGTTAACAGGTCTTAACTTTTGCCGAAAAGGTTTAGCGTCAGGGTATGTTCGGATCTCGTGCTCAACTATCGATGGATCAATGCCTGGAATCTCCTCATATGACCAGGAAAAACTTCGCGGAATTTATTGAACAAGGACGTATATATTGCAATCTCCTCAGGAGAGCAGTTTGCACCGATATGTATATTTTCCACAATGTCAGGATTTACAGAGATGTTGATATGGATAGTAGTGGAAATATTTGCCATATTCCCCTCAGCAAACATTCCTTCCCTTGGTAAGGGATTGATGGGTGTATCAACATCGTCTGCCAGTCTCATATGAAACTATTGATTCTCTATCCTACTTAGCTCTGGAAGAAAATAGGATCGATGATGAAGATCTTTGCAGATCTTATCACGTCCGCACATGGCTTCCAGAATGGCTTCATCGGAAGGTAAAACCATATCTAAACAATCTGTATAATGCAAAGAGTTTTCTGCCCAAGCAGGCAAATAGACTTCTTCCAGATCCTCTGAGACTGTGAGAGGGTCTGGAACGGGATCAACAATGGTTTGAGTGATAGCTTGGTAAGCCACTTCCATTGCCGATAAGGGCACTTCTGGTTCATGTGGGGAAGGGAGAACCCAAGGATCAGTCCTATCAACAAGCGTGGCTATGGAATTCCCCACACTAGTAGAACCTATATAGTTAATCGGGGCTAGAAGATCAAATGTGCCCATCAATGATGTGTACATTCCAACCCCCAAGCTCTCAGTAGCAGGTTTCACCTGATCAACCAATGGCACATCGGACTCATTAGACTCCATGCGGCCTTTCCGAGTAAAATTGAGTTGGTCAACAGTAACCAACTTCCCTTCTTGTGGAAACACTACCACCAGAAAGACGGCCGATGCAATAGCATACATGGCATAAGTCCAGCTTCTTCCCAAAATCAAATTAGAGTCCAAAGGTGCATAAATCACTTCCACCTCAACATACACCGCTTTCCCTGCCAGCTTAATTTCAAAAGCCGGTAGGATACCATGCGGACGGAATGAGCTTCCGTCGAAAGCAGCAAGTAGAGTGTTTGACGGGACCATCTCTAGGGATCCAAGAGCTTTCCAACATGACAAGGACATAACGCATGTAGAAGCACCCTCATCAACAACTGCCCTTCCAATGGTCTTTCCACCATGGATGACATCTATTGATAAGGCTACATGGTAAGGTAGGCCAATTTTAACATCATACAAGTGAAATTTTGCCATGAGACTCGACGATTCCATGCTGCCTAAGGCTGCTAAGAGTGCATCCCGCTGGGCGGGACAGCTCTGTAACACCTCTAAAGCTAACATTGCACAAGGGGTTTGGTCTAAGTCTTCAACCACAGAGTAGTTTGAAGCAGCTCTAGCATTAGGGTTATGCAAGGTCTTCTTAATTAAAGACACCTTTCAGTATCTTAAGCATAGTTTCAGTAGGCTTCTCGATCGTGAGAGGGTTAAAAGTTTCACCTATAGACTTACCCTTCTCAGAAGTCTCTTTTTCATAGTTTTTATTCCTATTATGTAGCAAAGTCGAAGATCGAACCATGTTGATATAATTGGGGTCAGGGGCATTTGGAGTGCCCCCTGCTACATTAGAAGTTGAAGCAGAATTCTGCCCTTGGGGAAATGGATCCTTCAGGACAGCCAGTTGTTGAGCTTTTAGCAGCTTCTGGGCTTGTTCCATAAGGGGACAAAGATAGGTGAGGTAACCCTCATGGCACAACTTACACGAGAATTTCACCTTTTTCTTTTCTTTCTTGCCCCCATCAGCACTATTTGCGGGTTTCTGCTTGTTTTGATTTCCCTCCCCTTTCTTTCCTCTCTTCTTCTTCCCATGGGGCTGCTGATTGCCCTTCTGAGAGGTGTGTGCAAAAACATTTGCATTTTGGGGTGACGGAGTAGCCTTTGCTGCCCACGGGGTCTTCACTTAGTGAAACCATGCCATAGCACGTTCGTTCGTGGCATATGAAACAATACCCCTATTTTCAAAAAATATTGGAAAATACCTCCCAAAATCATTTTTTTAACCCCCTCCCAATATGCCTTGCCGATTTTAAAAAACCCCTATTTTCCCTATATATTGCATGTATCCATTTTTTATACCCCTTTATATTTCTACCTAAGGAAAAAAAAAACTAAACATAAGAAAGGGCGACACTTAATAGGTGCCCTTAGGCAAATCACTTTATTAGCAATTAAAATGTATCACATGATGTCAAAACAAATAAGAGAGGGTTTATTTGTACCAATCTCAAACAGTAGTGTGTTTTCCCCAAGAAGGGTTCAAAAATGAAACTTACACCATTTATAACTGCTTCTTTCCATCACAGATTTTTTATCCAAGCACCATTTTGGTATCTAGGAGATTGTACAACTTCAGAAACAAAATTGATTCAGAATATTCAATGCATACTGTTAATCTTTTTAGATTAAAAGATTAACTATATCAGTAGTAACTATACACTATATTTTTATTATTTCTATTATACAATAGATCCTTTGAAGTCACAAAAGACATTGCATATTCTTTCCCATCACTTGCAAATATAAGACTAAGACTCCTAAGTAATTTGATACAAAATAGTAGTGTGAGATGAATTTTGAAAACCTTAATAATTCCTACTCTTTGAAATTATCAATTAAGAGGCCAAGCATTCTTTTGGAGTCAATAGAGGATTGGATTCAAATCCACATCATCCTAGTATATCCCTATCATGAGCGCTCTCTATGTCCACTCCTCTTGATTTATGTAAACATTTTATGTCAATGTCAATAGAAGAATGTAACTTAGTGACATCTCACAATACATAGATTGTCTACATATATTGTCTTAATGCACTAACAATGGGCGTTTTTGCATTTTCCAACTCTTTACCATAGTTGTTGTAGAACGCTTAATGTGTGAGTTGTAATGTGGTTATGTTGCATATATAGCATGTATTTAGTTACACATGTATTTTGTAAATCATATAAATAATATATTGCTAAAATAAATCAAAACAATTTACAAATTTGCTTTATAGGAAAGCCAACTCTATTACAACTTCATGTCCAAAAATATTAAATCATAACAACAATATGTGGAGATTCCCTTGGGATTAGAGCATTCTACTAATAAGATACATACACACACTTGTTTTTTACATAAAGACGGCATTGAAACACATTTTTTATTGTTAATATTTTATTACTATTTTTAAATACCAAAATTGAGCAAGGAATTATACATCTCCTTCATACCAAACTATAGAAAACACTTACAGACACAACTAAGTAGGTCCAACTTAGTAGGTATATAATCACATTTAATTTCCTTTGAATTTACTTTTCTTTCAATAGGATTCAAGGAATATAGCCCTATACTCTTCAACCATTATTCCAACGGTAAGACATTAGTTTCAAGCCATTACATTAACTTCTAACAATGTGACAAGATCATGACTTTATGTATTTTGTGGTGTATTAATTGCAAATGTGTCTTTGATGGTACAATTGGTCTCTTTAATGGTGTGATTTGGACTCTTAATTCCAGGCAAAGGGAGATATGCTAACAAAAGATGCCAAGAAATGCTCTACCAACAACCTCAAGATTTACTTATTTTGTTAGAGATATGCTAATAGCAGATGCCAAGGAATGGTCTACCAACAACCTCAAGATTTACTTATTTTGTTAGAGATATTCTGACAGATTTACTTATTTTGTTAGAGATATGCTAACAGAAGATGACAAGGAATGCTCTATCAACAACCTCAAAATTTGTTTATTTTGTTAGATCTTGACCTACTTTTCATGACATGCTTCATGTTTTGGATAGTTTTTTTTATTAAAAAATGGGTATCTTTGAGAATATCATTCACCATGTATACCTTCTTTAGAGATATATCAAGTGAGCTATTTAAACCTTGTTTTTAAATATACACACTTACTAAAATATGTGAGATATATCAAGCCAGCTGTTTAAACCTTGCTTTACATATACACACTAAGATATGTGAAATCAGGTAAAGGAACATGTTAATTTTTGTTTGTGCCTTCGTATATGTGAAGGCCATCTGATTCTAGTAGTATCTCTTGTATATATCTATTGAAATATTAATCATTCTCTAAAAATAATCTGAAGTTTCTGCATTTTTAAGAAAAATATGAAAATTTTCTGCAGTTTTACGACTTTGTTGACACAATCAAACTGGCCATGGCACAACAAGGTTCTCTTTATTCTGAAAAAGGATGTGCAGATGAATTTGATCAAGAATTAATATATTTTGAAGAGATTTCTTGGTAATGGACAAGAGCTAAGATGAGGTTAATTCAGAGTTGAAGTATCCAACATATTAAAAGAAGAAACCAACATATCATATGTAGACATAACATCTTGAGAGGCAAATAGACTTCGAATTTGATCTTATTATCAAATGCACAAGCACTTATAGATTCATTCTATATGCCATGGTGATCAGACATACTGCAATTTGTAGATCACACACAGCTGTGAATATATTTATAAAATCTTAGCACTCAGACTGAGTACAAAAACACCACCATCCAATCATCGCAGATGATTATTTTTCCCTGTCATAAACAGTTCACTTCACAGTTCCATATCTCAATCCCACTACAAAATATTTCCCTGGTATAAAAGATAGATTTCAACAATAAAAACTACACTTTACAGTTTCTCATGTACAATATGCATTATTTCTGAAATGAAGGGAGAGACAGAACACCTGTTTTTATTCAGCAAAATAACCTTCTCCTTTTTGAACCATTACGCTTGTTTTCTTCCTCAAAAAATCTAGGAAAACTCACAATGGTCTTTGCCCTAGCGAAGTTGAGCAAGGTAGATCGTTCTTCTGTAGCAATACCCTCAGAAGAGCTTCTATGACCTTCAGACCCCACATGACTTACTTTACTTGGTTGGTTTATTGTCTCTGAGTCAGTTGTAACAGACTATTCAACAGTTGATACCTCTCCTGAAAGTTGCACAGTTACATCACCATTGTTGTTCTGCTCATTTAAGTACAAGCATACAATAGCACAGTCATCGACCTTGGAAGTTGGGAATTTATGCTTCCATGCACTGACTGTTGATTCCACTACTATTCTAGCAGCAGCAGCTCGAGAAGATACTGAAGAAACAATATTCACAACTTCTTGATTGGACAAAACTTCCCAGACCTAAAACAACAATCAAACTGCTACATTTATAAAGGATGCATTGACAAATGAAAAATTGGTAGTGTTGAACAAGGCATATGCTGAATAAGAAAGAGAGTATGGAGATGAAATTAGTCCTTTTCCTTTTTAAGTTTTTTGGACTAAAGATTACATGGCAGAAGATTTTAGTATTTTACCCCATCAATTGCAACCACGATAAACTGATCTCTGTTGGTTAGTTGTCTGTGTGTAATTTCAGGGACGACAATAACACCAAAGTCCTTGAGACAAAAATCTCCAAAGGCTCGGGTCATGGCAAGACCAGGAGAGTTTTCATTTGGTAACCATACTCTATGCACATGGGGTTCATCCTTTAAAGCATGGACTCGGCCTTTGCACTGCTTGATCCTTTCTGCCTCCCCTGAAGAAGAGGGACAAATCATACACCATAGGAGGGATGAATCATAAAAGCATAGTTGGACTCTGTATGAGCATCCACACAATTCCACAGGTAATCATTAATTGCAAACTCAATACAAAGTTGCAGGCATGAATCAATACTCTTCAAATCATCTACACCACAGGAGGGATGAATCATTAAAGCATAGTTGGACTCTGTATGAGCATCCACGATGGCTTTATTGAGTTGGTCCAGACGTAGTCAATCCTCGAACAATCAGGTAAGATCATGTGCCAGCAATATGAGGTTTATTGTTCATGAATGTTTAAAAAAATGAACACCCATCTTTCACACAACTCTATAATAAACAATACTATCATATAACAGTGTAAAAATTTCCCCACATGATTTACTTAGAACCATACCTAAGAAAGTTTCATAGCACGATGTATTGTTAATGTTGCATATCTAAAATTATTAACATACATGGAGAAGGTCAACTATGTAGTGAAATGTGACCTGAAACTCATAACTATTTGTTATCAACAGTACATACCTTTAACAGAAGCAATTCTTAAGCCACTGAAAAATAAATGTGTACATACCAAACTGAGAATCTGAAAACTCGTGGATTCCTCCTCCTGACTGCAATGAACATGAAAAGCAAATGAGTTTATTTTAGTCAAAATCATGTTACCATTCTATTCACCTCAAGACAACTAGAAATTCAAATCCAACATTATTAGTTCATGCTCATAATGCTTACTGAATCAAATTCTATATACCTGTAAACGAGGATTCAGTTCTAAAAAATAATACTTGCCAGAGTCCATGCTATAAAGATACTCAACAGTTGCAGCCCCAATATAGTTTACACACTTTGCAAGTCTCCATGCACCCTGCTCTAATTGCTTCACAGTTTCAGGTGGAGCAACTGTAATTGGACCCTCTTCTATGATCTGCAAATAAAAAAGAACTGACATCCTTAACAAAAATTGCATACCCAGTGCTTAGTAGTAATGCCGAAATAATGTGCAGTGATAAGGGTAACAGGCTTCCTTATTCTATGGCCTTAGTGATAAGGGTAACATGCTTACTAAGTCCAAATTGTAACTACCTAAGTAGGAAAACTCTTTTTTTTCTTTTTTTTGATGTTCGTGATGCCCAACCACCAGGTAACCCTTGGAAGCTCAAGGTAGGTATGCCTTGTAAAATCCTCATCCTCTGTGGCAAGTTTTCGCTATAGAATATTTCGTCAATACTTGCAAGTTGCAACCTTTTCACTACCTCAAAGTCCAAGCGAGAGTTTTTATGATGTAATATTCAAAAGCAACAATCATAGCGCTCCTACTTTTACACAATTAAACTACCCCTCCTATGACATGAAAAATAATTTAGAGGTTGGAAAAGTATAACACTTTTGAGATGCACTCAAATAAGCATTCACAGCATTCTTGTTGAAGAAGGTGAATTCCAAACTGATCTGCTAGTAGAATAAGGGGAAGCAACAAGGAACCCAAGTCTTGTCTTTCATCCATATCCAACTTCCCACTGTACATGAAGTGCACCATAGCTAAAAATGCTTCAGGGGAATCATCCCTCAAGTAGACTTCTGAGACATTGCTTTCACTCATCCCATTTGTAAACATCTGCCAAGTAATACAACTTACTTTCTCAGTCCCATTTAATAACCTCTAAATAAAAGGGAAATTTTAGTCTAACAAGTATCACTGGTACAATACATGTATACAGTTTAATATCCAAACTAGATATGAAAATAAATTATTTGCAAACATATATATCATTCAAAAACGATGATAGATTTAAATGCAAACCCATAGGTTCCAGAACATAAAGCACTAGGATAACAAAAGCAAAATGTCAATGTATACTTACCAGGTTTTTCCATTTATGATAGATCCTTGTCATGTCCTTGTTTTTCCATTCTTGCAAGTCAAATATATTCATGCCATATGCCCACGTACAGGAATTTGGGTCAAAGTCCCTCACAATAAGAGGATTTCAGAAATTCAAAGAAATTCAGAGGATTTGGAAAATGAGCTGCCCTTCCCTAACCACATCACATGACCAAGGTCTGCTACCCAGACATTATAAAGAGTGAAGAGATTTGCCCCTCAAACATTTTGTATCCCAATATATCCAGAGTTAAAATGATCTAGAATCACAAATAACATGACCTTATTAGAGATTAGAATACAGATACCCACTTGCAGATTGCCCATTTGAAAGGAATCCTTGTAACATTTGCATGAAGAGCTTCTTGAACATCAACCCTGTTTAAATATCCATTTGCATATACTTTAATACATGGGTCATATCCACCGTAAAAGAACCTCATTGTTCTCCTTGAGACCTACAAGTACTTTTCAAGAAAATTATAAAGTAAAAGGATAAAGTAAGCTTCCTATACTTTTCAAGAAAACCAATACTTTTCAATAAAACCAAACAAACATAATTTTCATCTCTTTCAACTTAACGCCCCATTATTCACTGCGTTAAAGTTGGTCCTTGAGAATCATCAAATTCCATGTACAATAACAACATGATAAGGTAATGTACAGTAGATATCAACAGTAAACAATCATAACCAATATTTGAATCAAGCATATACTCAGATTTTTCAGATTTGATCTTGTCACTGAAGGGACAAGTCAATATAGACAAACAATTTATGTACCTTGCGAGAGATCCATAGAAGGTTAAAGCATAAGCATACGGACAACATACTGACCCAGACTTCTTAGTCAACAAGCACATTCATACCCAGTACAGTCAATCTGTCAACACAGTCATGCTGGGTAAGGATGCAGTCACATACTATAGAGACACACAAGCATACTTTGCACAGTCATGCTTGAAAAAACACAGTCCACTGGGGAAGACCCCATAGTCCACACAAGAAAACAGGCTCATGGTCATGCTAGGGAAGGACGTGGGAAGGACCCATAGTCCACCCGAGAAAACTGATCATTTTCATGCTGGAGAAGGACACATAGTCCACCAAGAAAACATATCACGGTCACGTTGGGGAAGGACCCACAGTCTACTCAAGAAAACAGATCACAGTCATGCTAGTGAAGCACCCACAGTCCACCAAGAAACAGATCACTTTCACGCTGGTGAATGACCCAAATTCCACCCAATAAAGCAGATCATAGTCATGTTGGAGAAGGACCTCTCAAGGTATCACTAAGGAACAGGTTTTTCGGCCTTGTTGAAGGACCCACAATCCACCAAGAAAGTGCAAAGAAACAAATCATGGTCACGCTGATGAAGGAGCCACATTCTACCAAGAAACAGACTCACGGTTACACTGTGGAAGAACCCATAGTCCACCCAAGAAACAGGCCATGGTCACGCTGTGGGAGGACCCAAAATCCAACAGATTCACGGTCACGCTAGTGCAAAGTGACCACATAGAAGGTGTAACAAGGAAAGCTCAGTCATGGGTATGATGCAGCAAGATATCACATGGAGCATCAACAAAGATCGTGCAAAGATCACGCAGAGGGAGAGAGTTCAGTAACGCTCCTTAAGTTAAAGTATCAAAACATTAATAAACATCACCTATGGACAAAGTAAGATAAAGGATCATGAGGTGATCATGAGTCAACCTAGGTGGCCACAACAAAACAAACAACAAACCCAAAAGGTCAAGGTGAACCATATAAGGTGGACATGCAACTCCTTTATAGGACCAACAAGACCAATAATATGTTCTCTCTCTCAAGGTACATTGTTTTATATATTTTTATCATCATTGTATAAGATTCATTGGTTATAGAAAGTAGAACCAATCATACCCACTCCATACCACAATAGGTGCACAACAATGAGTTTTATAACAAGATATTTCCACACCATAGCCATCTTTCAAATCAACAACAATCACAATTTCCTAATGAGTTAATATGCATTCCACACAAACATGGCGAAATTAAAGAACATGATATGCCATTTAAGAAAAAATTTAGAAAACACATTTCAAGAAAAACACATTAAGTAATATTCCATTTAAGTATTGAAGTAGCAATATGGGCACGGGCATCAAAATTTGACAAACAAAAACTAGTTTCATCCTTTTGAAAGTAATATTAAACATAATTGTTGAACTAGCGAACAGTTCAGCAACCCTCAAGAACCATGCTTCAAGAACGCATAGAGAAATATTTTACAATCGATAACTTCACATAGAGTTATCCCAATTGTTCGGCATCCAAACCATTCACCGCACCTGAAGATAAGATAAATTAAAATGAGTATAAAATGAGTATGAAATTTATACAAACGAATCAACAATAATACAAAAAATACTACTTCATAAATAAGTTATAAGATAGTAGTACAAAAGATAAGATAAATTAGAATGGTTTGAAAACTTCACCCTATTTAAATTTTTAATGAAATCCTCAAAAATTCTGTGGTCACCTTCTTCTAACTTGTATGTGTCGTTCTTGATATTGTATGATAGGTTTGCCGTTGCTATAACAGATTCAAGTTGTATGAATAGATGATCTGTTGAATCATACTTGTACATGCGTTGTCCCTTTATTCTATTGTACCAACAACATTGAAGCTCAACACCTTCAGGCCCATCCAAAAGATCAATGTCATTATGGTAATCAAACACCCTATTACCATCCTTCTTTCTTATTCTTTGAACTCTTCCAATGTACCAAGTCCCAGAAGAAACGTCGTGCTTTGTACTTTGACTCGATACACCTTTTCTTGTAGTACGTTCAGCTAAAGCTATAGAATCGCTCTCAAACAACACCGCACAATCTGATCCAATTCCAAAACCAATTGCAACACCCTTTTTGGGGGCCCTCTCATCTCTCCTGAAGTATACTCCATTCCTCACCTTAGTCAATCTATCTTTTGATAATGTTGGGTTTCCATTCAATTGACTAACCAAACAAGATTTGTACATGTACTTTCCATCGAGCTCCACCACTGGTTTGGTAGATATGTTTACATTTTCATCAACGGAATCTAAAATTCCATCCAACTTGTGCCTCCACTCACTTTCCATCGTTTGCAATTCACTATCATTGAGTACCATAAAAGACGAAGATTGGAATATGGATGTCGAATGACCCGGTGGAGAATTATCAACTACTTCATCCACATCTTCAAATGTTGGAACATTGTGATCCTCTATCCATGGTTTAAACCACCAAGAATCTTCTGTGTGTCTCTTTGGTTGCATGCCAAGACCTTGTAAAATTCCCTGTGCATCCTCCAATCCTATCTTGAGAGCTTCTATAATTTTATTATCGGTGGAAATTGAATCATATTGTGACAAGACATCACCTTCCTCTACTGTTTGTTGATGCAATTTGTTCCAAATACTCATTTGTTTCTTATGAGATTTATTGAAACGAAGCCCTTTGGGATTCGATTCTTCTTCAACAACTCTATTAAGGGTTCCAATAACATGAAGTAAGTCAGCAAAATCATATGCCCTCTCTACTCCAACCATGCCACCGACTTTGCTGAAGAATTTCTCACATACATCTGACCCAGTCAGGTGCAATGCACATGGTAAGTTAGAGTATTGATCATGAAATAATCTCATCAACAAAACTGCAAAGTGGCAAGAAATTTTTACATCTTGATATGCCTCTCTACTAATGAAATTAATGTTGACATTAGTATTTTCCTGTTCTTTGAACCAACATAGCCATAAGGTGAAGAAATGATGGACTCTTGAAGAATTTCACACTCTTTCTCAAAGAGCTAAACTAGGAGACAAAAAAATATCAATATAGTCAGCAACGATTGCTAGATAGGTCTCTGTACCCGATTTCCTCTCTGTCCTGCCACCTGTACATCTCATTTCCTTCAAGCACCTCTGGACATGCCTTGAATCAATGTGTTGTACTGAACCCCAGTTTTGGCGATCAATCCTCTCTATATCCTCAATTTTAAGCTTGTGGTCATCCACTTTAAAATTGTTATAAATAATTCTTATATGGTTAAAAATAATCAACTCTTTTCCAACAATCAGATCTCGTCGACCACTAAACAAAGGATTCACTATCTTTTTTCCATTGTGGATGTAATCCTGGTCATGAAGTCCTGTTACTTTAAAGCCATCATTAAACCCAGTTAATCTCCACCCTTCCCAAGGAATTTGATATCTCATGCCTGTCGTTGAGTAATAATCCTTCAACATAAGCATTCTTCTCCTACTATCCCCATCTGAGGAATGACCAATAATAGGTCCTAAAAAATATTCCTCATGTTTCTTCCATAGGTCTTCTACTTTTTCCCATTGTCGATGGAAAAAATTTGCATCAAACCTGTTGCACGTTGGATGAACAACCACAACCAAATGAGGAAGCTTCTCATGTAAAGGGTTCGCAATAATAACACGTGCATAATGGCCAATCACACAATTCTTGAAGGCATCTGTAATAATCTCATAGCCTGCAGCGCCCTCACCAACTGTCACCAAGAAATGTGATTAGCACTTATGTTCTTCTTTCATACCACAAAAACTCACCAATGTATCACTTTTTGCTACCCACCCTACATATTTTTTCACAACAGTTTCATCTTCACATCTTCAACAAGGCATACGGGAATTGGGCCCTCTATACCATGTTTGGCTTTATAGGAAGCATAAACTTTTCCGATTGTCTCAAAAATGTACTCTTGCTCCCCCTGGGATATATGTCAATGATTTTCTAACTTGCCTTAAAGTCATAGATATCGAAGGGCCATCCAGATTCAAGCTAATAAAGCTATGTAATCTAGGACCTCCCCATAACTTAATCATCTCATAAATGGATTGAGTGGATGCACTATACCTTCTACCCGACTTTGAACAAACTAGGTTGTGAAATATATCTTGAACAAATTCCCAAACTGCATCTTTACCTTGTAATTTTCCTTGCTTATGAGCCTCACACACATCCTTGCAAAACCTGAACACATCCTTCCTTCCTGAAGATTCGAACAACTTTTCCCTTAGAGACCTTGTTCTTATAGACAGTGTAGCAACCTTTGTCCTCTCCCACGAAAGAGATCGCATTGTTAACCTATGTGTAGCATTTGCTTCTCTTGCAACAATTTTGAGTTCAGTTTGAGTCAAATGGTCCAACCTTCTCCCTTTC
Organism: Pseudotsuga menziesii; assembly: GCA_001517045.1. NCBI lineage: Eukaryota > Viridiplantae > Streptophyta > Pinopsida > Pinales > Pinaceae > Pseudotsuga > Pseudotsuga menziesii. The sequence goes on from LPNX010845711.1 coordinate 40,664, forward strand.
CCTGTATCTCTCCCATGTCTTTTCATGTTGCTCCTTGATTCGTGATATAATCGCATTCGAAATTCATCACAATTAGGTATAATATTACAAAAATTACATGTCAATGAATCAAAAGGTATTCCTGTTTCAAAAACCCTCTTGCATTGAATATGTCTGTGTGTACCATTAATACTGCATTCAATACCATGATAATTTAGTGTTCTCCTGGTATGTTTCTCTATGGCCCACATTTTTCCACCACGTTGGTCATCCATTAGAACCTTTGTGTCCAATCTCTCCCCTCTTCTCTCAAGATAGGGATCCCAATACCCCCAACATAATAATATTGAGGGAGGTATTTGTCCTAGAACAAGACCATAAAAAACACATTGGTTAATGATCTACTAACTGCTACTAACAAGTAATAATAAATAAAGTAATGTGCATATTCAAATTCAAATTAAATTAAAACTTAGGTAATTTCCACACTTGAAGTAGAAGGATGTGGACGTGCAGAAGCCCCATGTGATGGTGATGATAGTGATGGGATCAAGAACTTAGACAAACTTTGTTGGGACTTTTCATTGGTAGGCTTCTTCGGTCTCCCAACTGTTCCACTCCTCAACACAACTGTATCATGTGAAGCCTCAATTGTAGTATTAGTAGTGTGCTTCTTTGATTTCATGTGTTCATTTAGAGAACTGACAATATTACCACTTGCCGGCACCAAAGAGAACCATCTATTGCATCGTGTAGATTCCACTCTTACTTTTTTCTTGTCCTCGTAGTTTGCAAGTGTTGCTTCCATCACCTTGAACAAATTAGGCTCTTGCATTTGGTTGAAATCATGTAGAAGTTTGATTGCTTGATCAATCTCAAGTTGATCTCTAGCCACTGTTGTCTGCTTTTCTTTGTTACCTGAAGGAATTTCACACATTTCATTAATTCCCAACATTGAAATTTGACGTTGATGGGACCCTGTTTTCATATGATTGTTTTTGAAGTTACGAATTGTTCGCGCTGCCAAGGATACTTCCCCCGTTCCATAATCAATGCCACAGATTTCACAACGGATCTTTATATTAGGTTTTCCATTTTCTAAATATACCTTTAGCGTTAGCTTCTCCTTGACAAACTCTTCCATTAATCTGTTCACTTTATGTTGCCAAGATGCCAATACATTAGGATCAACCACAACTTGATCCACTGACTCGGACACATTACCAAATCTTGGTTGTTTATGCATAGGTTCCTCCACATTCCCTTAAATGTTTTCAGAGATTGGCATTCCCCCCATTACATTTGATTCCAATGTATCAACAACCACCGTGCATACTTTCCTCTTAATGCCTACATATGTTGTTGTAGGTTTCCTTTTTTCCTCTTGCAATGCATTTAAAGGACATCTAGCTAAGCCAATAATAAATTCAAAAGGATATTGAACGACTTCATCATTCAGAATTTCAGAATGGATATCAACATATGTACAGCCTTTTTGACACTGGACTGTGCCAACGGGACAATTCTCTTCACCAATAAAAATTCCGAAGTCCACAACATCACTTGGATCCATCTGCATTTACATCCATGTGTACCTTTTAGTTGCGTAAGAAATGAATAAAATTATAACATTTTTTTCAAAATTTTGGATATAATAAGGCTACGAAATGAGGTGAGTGCATCCATAAATAAATGAAAAACAAAAAG
>LPNX010845711.1:45417-57754 GCA_001517045.1 Pseudotsuga menziesii
GCGTCAGTCCTCTCTATGTTGAATCATTTGTAGCTACTTCATTTCTAAAAGAATCTTCAAAAAACTTTAAATAGCTATCATATTTTGTTATTCAAAGTAATTTAATATGCTCTATGGCAAAACTTCTGATTTATTGTAAAATTCCATCTCTAAAAATCTGAAGGAACATAGTCATTTTCACAATAGAAAATGTACTATTAATCACCAGAAGCATTAAGTCAATTTGTATATATAGCACCCACGTCAATATTGTTAATGCCTGTTGACAGCATATAGTCATGGGTCTTCATGTGGAGAAGAATTTCAAGATTTTGCTGCTGTAGATGAAATGATTCATGGGAAGAGTGTAACTAGTAGTTTCCAGGATGCCATAAATTGAAATATCAATGTGGTAAAATCTTCACTCTTATATTTTGATTACATACTTCCATTGGGCGCATTGGGAAGAATAAAGCTACTACAGGATTTGTTATACCAGAGTCTACTTCTTCATCCATTGATTGTCAGTCCCAGCACATTCTAAGGTTGCTATAGTACTTTCATAACTCTGTATTGTGAGTCAAATAACTCTCATTTCTAGATCTGAATATTTAAGTAAAAGATGAAGTTTTCCCAATAGTCATCTACAACACATTTCAGATCTCATCCATTATAAGATTTTCTCACTGCTATCACATTGTATGGCCACATTACTTAGGTATCTCAACGTTCATTTCCAGATCTGTCAACGGGCTGCTACAGGCATGTAAAAAGCACCCTCTTACTATGTTTTTGGGTGTCTGTTTATTAGCCATTTAAATCATTGTTAATGTTAGCTCCTTGCTATAATTTATGAGCATGTTATGTGAAGAATTGCCATTAAAATCTATGTTCAAGCAGTGATACATTATTCAAACAAAAATTCAAATCAAAATAGCAGTGAGGCATTATCCGTGTTGAGTTAAAAAGCTCCTACAACCTTTCCATGTAAATCTTGGGGTTGAAAATTCCCACCAATCCTATCATAGCTCCTACATATTTGTTTGAAGAAGGATAAATCGCTAGAACTAGACTTCAAGTGTGGGAAGAAATTGTATTAGTTTGGTTTAGTTTTATATACTGGCCGTACCATAGTCGTACCCAAAATCGAGGTACGTCGTACCATTTTCAACAAACGTACCCAATTTTTTTTTATGAAGTACTCGGTACGACAACACTATTCATGGTACATGAGGGTACGTCTGGGTACATACCATTGTCATACCCAAGTACCCGATACGTGTACCTGGTACCAGTACATGTACCCGACCCCTGGGTACGGGTACCCATGCAACACAAGTACAGACCGTACTTACCAGGTTTTTCCATTTGAATGCACTGTTTAGCCCTAGTTTGAATATTAAAGGAAAATTTACAGATGCTAGAGGGTTCTCCAAGAAAGAGGGAGTTGATTTTGACAAGATGTGAGTTGCCAGGTTTACCACTATCAAAACCATTATGTCCTGCCTTTTTGTTTTGATTGATCTTTATATCAAATGTATGGAAAAAACATTTTTTAATTTAAATTGTGTTATTGAGGAAGAGGTGTACTTAAATAAACCAAAAGGGCTTTGTGATACATGGCTGAGACACCCATGTTTGCATTTCGAAGAATTCCCATTATACCGAGTCATAATTTTAAATAATGAATGATAAATAATTTACTCTTCCCTCCTCTTTTGGAAGCTTAGGGTTTTTTTGGGTTCTTTTTTCAGGTTATTTGTGGGGACGTCACCCCCTTTCCCCTATTTAAGTTTTATGATGGGGACAGTGGCTGCAGTCCCCAACAGATTTCGGCTACTGGGGATGTCCCATGATGCAGGCCCTGGGGTGTGCTCCCAGAAAAGATTGGGTGAACATCCCACACTGGTGTTGAACCTGCACTGCGTATGGAAATTGCATACTGCACCAGAGAACTGTACCTTAAGAATGTGTGCATACACCTTAGCAACATAGGATATAACACAAAATAAACCATAGACAAGCCTTGGCATAACCAATACATTCATAGTGGGAGACAAAGCACAAACCGAAAATAATTGGTTCATCCCAATTTCATACCAAGTGCCCATGTAACTAGCATGGACCTCACTGTGTTCAATCCCTGTCCATGGTGGATTTCAAATTCAAAGAACACTTGGTTTTTGGTACTATGCAAGTAATGATAAAATATGCATGCTATTATCATAACTAAATGAATAAATATGGTGCCAAAAATAAATGCCCTATGAACCATCACCATGTTAATAGCCATAAACAAGCAGCTGCTCAACAGATGAAAATCATTTGGGCTTAACTTTATGAGCAGTTTGCAGAGTGTCATTTGCTATTGCATTTTAAATGTAATCATGTCCCTTGCTATATCATTAGCCTATCACTTAAATGTGGACACTTTCATAATGGTTTTACACAAATCAGAAACAGAGAAAAATGCAAGGATATTGAAAGTATGTGTTTCATATGTAATGGAATTGGGGGTAGGTGACAAAAGGTAAACACTAGAGTAGGAAATAAGAAAGGATACTGGGAAATCCAGGGGAAAGTAAAGAGGATGAACTTAAAGAGTCTCTCCATTCATTTCATTCTTCTAGGCTAGGTTTGAAAGTCTTAAGTTAATACCTGATTGTATGGTGTATTCTTCGTTTTTATTGTTTTGTTAACATGCAATTGTAGTGGTACTGAAGCAGTGTATTTGGCTAAAAAAATCAAAAGATTGGCATGGAAAGGGAGATAAATGTTAAGTTTCCACTCTGGAGACACTTCACTTGAATTGCTATTGTGAGTGGACTTTACAGAATGGGTATATGACATATCAGATAAATTTTTTATCTGATGTTACATTTAAAATCTAGCTGATTTCATTTGCAAAGGACATTACAATTGTTGGAAGAAAATTATTTTCTTAAAAATTACAAATGAATTGCATGGGTTATAATAGCTTTTTGGGCTCAACTCATTAAGAATTTTGAAGCACAAAATAGGCTGCTTTGTGACCTCCGATGTGTGTACAAGGATCACAGACTATTATCATTCTAAGGTTACCAGAATCAGTTACCAGGGTGTGAATATTCCTACTAAATTTAGTTTGTAAGAATCTTTGATTTTCAAGCCTGATTTCGTAAACATCATGGAACTGACAACTAAAACCATTTACCAAAAAACTGTAGGGCATGCTAAAGTAGTTGACACCAAAAACTACAAAATATTGAACAATAAAAACACCCTAGGGCATTATTTTTCAAACTGCTAATATGACTACTTTTATAAATAGACTGTGGTCTCTTTCACAACAGTAAAGGAAAAGCATTAATTTTGTCTGGATTATTAGGAAATGCAACAATAAGAGAATGAAAGCATGTCATCTAGATATGATAGAGATCTCTGAAGTACTAGTATGCAGCTACAAATAGAAGTATGGCTATAGCAGATAAAAGAAGTGAAGTATATGCTGATGTAATTTAACATTGCAAAATCATCCAAGAAACCTCAAGGTTGAGGTGGAATTTCTAAATTTGCATTAAAGGTTGAGGCCTTCCTACGTTCTCACCCAGCATCAGGAAAATCTGTGTACATTGCTCTTCATACCTGTCAATGGTAGCTACTAAAAATCCACAGAATGAGTGACGACAAGGGAAAAATTACAGTGGTGAATTGGATGAGATCGCAAACTTGGGAGTGACCAGATCAGCGATTGAAAAGTAGCGTAAGGATTATGTATTTTCCTAGAAGAAATCTTCTGCCCACATTGACCTTTGACCCTTAACCGGATTTTCTAGCAGATCTCCATCCTGGCAGCCAATGCCTAACAATATTTCAAAAAAGCACTGCAAAATATCACATACAAATGCCAAGGGCTTTGTAATCCAGGGTGTGAATATTCCTACTAACTTTAGTTTGTAAGAATCTTTGATTTTCAAGCCTGATTTCGTAAACATCATGGAACTGACAACTAAAACCATTTACCAAAAAACTTAAATGCTCTTTCCCCGTGCTCAGGGATTATCATGAGTTCCAAAGGAGACACAGTTATTTTGAACTAGCTCCGGACAATAGTAGCCATCAATTGGGTTTATACTTTGGAAAAGGCGTATCCACTCCACGGGCAACCCAGAAAACCACCAACGGCAATGCTAGCTGCATCTGAGTCAGTTCGAGCAGATTAAGTGGGAAAACCCGTGTGACAACTAAAACCATTTACCAAAAAACTGCAGGGCGTGCTAAAGCAGTTGACACCAAAAACTACAAAATATTGAACAATAAAAACACCCACTAAACGACCCCTGACTATCTTTATGGATACAATCCTCTATAGGAGAATGCTTATCTTTCTCTTTCAATAAGGTACCGAATGTTCCAGGGGAGGGACTACCCTGTATTAAACATATGCTACTGGCACTGGGTCTAAATAGAATGAATCTGGAACAGAGTGAAGGTAAGCTGGTCCTGCAACGGAATATAGGTCAATGTTGGAGTAAACTCGGTCAATTGGATCTGTTCCCAGACCACTGGCATTTCTTCCAATTCGAAAGCCATACATAGCCCATTGATTCATCATACGCAGGGGTATAGGCCGCATAAAGAGAGCAACATCAGCAGTGGAAAAGGTAGCAATAGTTAGAGATGCGGATCTCATTGTAGTTGACCTATAAACAGGAGTTTATTCATTGGTGGAAAAAGCATAGGTATAAGATCTAGTTCGTGATTCTAGGAATTACTATTTTGACCATGCTATTGATTCTGGAACTACTAATGGGTAAGCAACTGTCTCTGTTATCTCACAAAAAGAAGTACAGGCATTTTTCATCAAAGATTAAACACACTACAACGTACCTCCAAGAATGATATGCAATGGCTCTCCAATGTGCCTCCTCCAGCACCAGAGAAACCCACCACAAAACCACGACCACAAAACGGTGAATAAACGCCCTCGTTTTCTAGAAAACACTGCTACCATTGCAATGCTGCTGGAAAAAACGCCCTGTTATCGTGCAAACACAATGGAGAAAACATGCCTCAGAAAACCCAAGGAGTAAAACGCCCTCGTTTTCCAGAAAACACTGGGGGGATTTGAAAAAACGCCCTGTTAACAGCCACACAATGGAAAAAACGCCCTAAACCCAGCTCGCAGGCACCTCGGCTTGGTGCAGGTGCACTCAGACCACAAGCAAAGGAACTCACAGGCACCTAGCAGGCAAGGCTTGGAGGACTGGTGAACGGCTCAGGCGAAAATGTTGAATAAAACATACCCCAACATATTGGATATTTAAATAATAATAATAAAACCCTAGTTACCCCTAATATACCCCCAATATATTGATTTTAATTTTTTTAATTTTAACGCCCCCAATATGAATGGATGTGATATCATATTGGTCCTTAGGTGACGCCCCCGTGTTGCTGCCTCCACTGTAGAATGTCTGACGAACAACTGATGGAGCTGTTTGGCCAAAGATTCTACAGTGGGAGAGTTTACGGGCCCAACCACACCATCGGCATGGGGTCGAGGCTTAGGTTTCTCTGCATCATGGGTAGGCCTCGGTGCCTCATGAATAATCTCATACAAGATCCCAGATTGAGAATAAATCAAATCTAATTGCTGGCCCCTGAGGATAGCTTCTTCCTCATTCGTCACTCATGAAGTAGATACGTCCTTAGATATATAAGGCAATAATGATTTAAGGAACCATTCTAGTAAGAACTCAAGAGGAATAGTGGATTTAATAAGGCTCTTCTGCCTCCTCCACTCTTGGATGTGATCCGAGATGTGGGTAGCCTTGTTCTGCCTAAAGGTAGATAACAAGTCCGTTCCGAAATCGTATCGGACCGGAAGCTGAAAGTGGCTAAGGAATGCATTAGCCAGGTTCCAAAAACTACTGAACACAGCAGAAGGCAACTAAATGTACCATTTTGTTGCAGTACTCGTTAAGGTTCTTTGGAACAGCCTCAACCTAACTGAATATTCATTCAGTGAATTAGAAGAGCACCATAAATGAAAAGTGGTGGCATGAGCCCTAGGATCTTCACCAACTTTGCCTTCGAACTTTGGGATGTCTGATGGCAATTTGGTGGGGATAGGTGGCCACGAGGGGTCATGCCTCACTGGGTCGTTCATCAATTTAGACAAATCTGACAAGTTTAAATTTGCCAAGAACGGAATCTTAGGTTGAACCAAAGCACTAAAAGTGCCAGAATGGGGATTAGTGGGACTTGGCCCCAAATTCCCATAAGTAAAGGTGGGGTCGCCCCCTACCACTGGTTGCGAAGTGGATGGGTTACTTTGAAATGGATTCCATCCGTAAGCCACAGGATTATGGGTGGGAGGTGCAGTATAAGAGGTCCCGGCCGCCCCAGTCGAAACTGGGGTTTGAAAAACAAGAGCAGGTATCCCTCCGCTGAACAACGAAAAGGGAGAGCTCGTGAATGGGGTTGAGATTGGAGTTTGGAAACCTTTCCCATAAGAGGTAGTGTTTCCAAACTGCACTCCTACATAAGAGGGTGATGGGCCTACGTATGGAGTGGATGGGGGAATATGCCCCCCATTCCAAGGACATCCTTGGACAAAAGCCAAGGATCCTACTGGACCACTCTGGGCAGTGTGTGTGAAGGAGGAAGGAATAGTAGGTATACTAGGAATCTCAGTAACCATGCCACCAGAAGCACCTGCCAGGCTTGTGGGAACCGGTGGTTGAACCACCTAGCTCGTTGGATTTAAGGGTGTAGTAGGTATACTAGATCTAGGGGCACTTACCGGGGGAGGTAGTACCCCTTCAGCCGGAGAGGCTGAGATGAAAACAAAAGAGCTTTCTCCTGCAGTAGACAATATCCTGCCCACAGGGACACCTAACACAGGTGAATCAAAAGGCCGAACCTGGACGATCATAGGATCGTTTAAGTCAGTCAAGGGTGTATTAAAATTCCTTGTAAACTCGTCAGCCTGCAAGTCTTCTATCTCAACTGTATTAAAATCAAAATGGTTAGCCCTAAGTTCTGGTTCACCCAAAACTTCACTTACTCCTATCGGTTCAAATGAATCGTCTGTGTCCAATCTCTACCTTTGAGGTGGAGGTGGAGGTTCCAATGTGATGAGAGGAGGAAGGTTTTGCAACCTTCATGACCTTCTAATAGGTTGGTCCTCCACGATTGTAAATTTGACAATAAAAACCCTAAAGTCAGCTAAACACAGACGAACTAGAGAGAAATCACTACGAAAATTCCTACAGTCTCAACAGTCAGCAAGGGTAAAAGATATGCTTTCCCTAAGAAAGCCGAAGAACAGTTACTTGGCGTCCTTGAAGAGGTTCTTAGGCATAAGCGGAGGAATCACCCACCGCCCTCCTACACTTTCAACAAGGGTTACCTTCCAAGCCTGTCCGAGGTGAACCAGAAATAGCCTTCTGGTTTACCTAGGTATGAACCCTAGATGTCAAGAGACTAGAGGCTACCTTAACTATATCAACAGTCTGGGGGGACAGTCGCAAGCCTGACTCGTACGCATGGGCAGGGTAGTTGAGCCCGAAACTCTGTCTAAGACAGAATCCCCAGATGCGTAAAAGTCCCGATTTACGTTTCGACAAGCAATCGGAGGGTTATCTCCTCAGTCCAATGCCTCCACGCGGCCTCATGCTTGACTCCCGTTTGAGAGGAGCTTCCCAAATACTATCGATAAAGGGAAGGGTTTACCTATCGATTGGTCCACTATGTCTGAATTTTAATACTTATGGGAAGTTAAAACTTCCTATCGCACAAGTCTAGCCTAAGCTAGTAGGTGTATGGCCCTAAAAAATAAAAATTACTAATAGATTTTAAATATTGTGTTCATTTTAAGGGTTATTTTTTACTCAGAAGGCAAGTGGAGTGAAAGACTATGGTGTTTTTGACTCGATAAGAAATATAAAAAGCAAAGGTGTATACTTCCAAAGCAAAATATCACTAAAAAAAACAAGCTTCTTTTCTTTTTGTAAATGTAAATTAATGAAAATGCAACGATAAAGAGAACACTAAGACTATATTTTTGTAGTTTTTTGAGATTATATTTTAAAAACTGAAAATAAAACTACTGTGTGCAAATCAAATGCAAGAACTTCTAAATGTTTTATTTTCACTTTTTAAAATGCTCAAAGACTACTATGCACCTAAATGCACAAAACTTGAGTATGCTTGAATTAAATTAACTGTATAAAGTAAGCAAAGTGAAGTAAACAGATTAATAAGACCAAAGATCAACCACCTAAGGAAGACTTGGAACCCTAGCTTGGGCGGACACAATGAAGGGAAACCACTGAGATCAAACAAAGGCAAGTGGCAAACCAATCACTATCCAAAAATAGAATGGGATATACAGTGTATAAAACCCTAATCACTGATTCAGACAACTAACACTTGAACCTATAACCCAAATAGGCCAATCCACTTCAAGTTGCTAACAGAAGACAATCCAAACAATAAGAACTCGAGGGCTTTACAAGAAAAAACAAGGTGTGGCCAACAAAGTCATCAAACTCACAGTGCAATGCTTATAAGGAAGACCAACCAGCAAACAAACTTTAAAGAGGGACAGGGACAAGCAAACCCTAGCCCAAAAATTTTAGTGCTAAGGCTTGTATGCGACTGTGTATAAGGGCAACCCGCGTATTGTACGCGACTGTCCTAGAGAGCAACCCGCGTACGCAGGCCTATGTACGCAACTGTATGCAAGAGCAACCCGCGTACAGGTGTAAAATTTTCTAATAAAAAGAAAAAATTTCAAGGTCTTCAAACACCACTCTAAACATGAACCAAGGCAAGACACCACACACAGAATCAAGGCAAAGACTGGGCAACGGTCAACATATATAACCCACAGCAGTCTGGGCTCCCCAACGGAGTCGCCAGTTCTGTTGTTCAGGAATAAACACCCTTGTAACCTAGGGTCTGGGGTTACCAACGTACTTCTAAGACTTGCAGACAATCAGCTTTAAAGTACAGAAAATGAATAGGAAGAAAATTTTGAACTCACCCGATTAACGACGGTTGATCCAAGCTTTCTCTTCTCCCACTTTGCTTCTCTCCAAAGCTTTCAGGGATGGACCTCCTTCACCTGCAAAGAGAAAATTCTCCAAGTACAATCTTATACATGTATATATAACAAGTTAGATGAACAATATATAGAGTGCTTAATCAAAAATATTCATCAAACATGATACATGAAAGAGACTCAACACAAAGTTGGAAGAAGAATTCTCTTTATTAACAATAGTGAATGAGATAAGTCTACAACCCAACGCCTGAGACAAGGACTCCTTTGCAACCAAAAGATTCTGAGTTCTGCTTCTCCAAATATTTCTGAAGATATACCACTAGCATAACTTTGCTCTCCAAGTATGATTGATTAATGCCCTCCCTAAGGCCTCTATTTATACTTTAGGAAATAGAGCAGTTTCGAAGGTTGAGGAGGTTGAGACAGTTGAGATAGTTAATGATTAGGGCTCAACAAATCTCCATTAATAGTGTTTTATTATTTTTAATGTCAAATGGATGTGTACGCGACTATTCATACTGGCAACCCGCGTATGACACACGAATTGCTATAATGGAAACCCGCGTATAAATCTGTACGCGGGTTGTAATGAGAATAGTCGCGTACAGTACGCAGGTTTTCAAAGAAGATAGTCGCATATGTACGTGAGTTGTTGTGGAGATATCCGCATACAGCAATCAACATATAGAAAGATAAAATGGCAAGTTGGTTGGATAGTGAATGCATCTCATGTCATGCCCATCTATAGTGTTTAGGCAACCTTCAATCCATAAGTGTCCTTTTGTGTAGCAACATATAAAGTGTCGGCACTCGGACGGAGAAGTGCCATTTGGGTTGATAACATCTGCCCTAAAGGGGGCATCAATATTGGTTTCACCATTTTACTTAAAATCCTTTCTGCTTCACATTTTGTGTTTCAGAATGTTATTTATATAGAGAACGCTATGATGAATGAGTGAAAATTGATCGATCGATCGGTGTGAAGTGGTCAGAATTTTCATTTTAACTCGTCAAACATGTAAACAAAAGTAGACTTAACAATTTTGAGCTTTCGAGCATATTTCTCACAATCCCATAACTGTTCAATTCTTCTTAGCAGCAAATTATCTCACATGAGCAACACAAGCTGGAAAAATATAATTCATGAGTCGATCAAATTAAGACAATGCAAGGCAATGATGCCCACTATGTACCAAATCAAAGTTGTCTAGAGGAATAGATTTCAGAAAATTACCAAATTACAGTCATCCAGAATTGCCATGCCTGCCGCTACCGCGGAGGAGCTGCTATAATCATAGCTAGAAGGCCACTTCGCTCCTTCAATATTTTGTATCACACTCCTTGAAGATGGTGCTCGCTCATCTTGCATGGCTTCGACGTGGTCATCCCGGTTCCTTCGAAACTCCAAGTACATTCCATGGGGTTTGAACGTGGTCATAAGCCACGTTTCTTATAAAATTCGATAACTGGTTCAAGAATCGATGCCATAATTGGAGGGTCCACTCAGTCTCGGCCTATTCCAGGATCAATAACTGATTAAGGTTAATGGCGTAGTTAATATAACTCATTACTGTTAAAATTATTTTTCGAAATTAGGGTTGGTGTTTTATTTACCGCCAATGGATCGGTGTGATTGTTTGGCTCTAAGGGATAAGGTCTAATCTTTTTAGTTTGTTGTAGATATAATTAAAAAGTTATAGATCTATTATGTTCCTTCCCACGCTTACCGTATATCTCTCTTATATTCCTATGGGTTCCCATTCATCCTTTATTATAGTTTGACATCAAGAAAAGGTTATATAACTTCTAATATATTTTGTTGTCCGTTGGAAGATAATTGGTACCGAGTTGAAATGATCACACGCACAAGGATATATTGCAAAATATTAAAACAAATATGAATATGAGAGGTGTAAACCCGCTGCTCCTATATCACGGGAAGGAGAGCACTACATTGCCCATGAAGTACGCAAAGGCACCTTTCCACGAATTTCACTAGAGTAGAGCACATCATGACAATCTACATGGAGACATGGCTCCTCTGTCAAAATTATTCTCTGTCATCTCTATATTGTGCGTTCTCTTTTGAGAGCTCTCGTATCCTCTCTTAATTCCTTCCAACGATATCATTAATTTTCGTGAATTTCATGACTCTAAAATAATAATGCATAAAAGCCACGGGCCTTGGCATAATGAACGCTTGAACATGGAATTTAGCATGCTTTGGTTATGTTCTCTTAATATATAAAGCGCCCACTCATAATTCGAAAAATACCAATCATAGTTGGATAGCATTGTTCCAGGTAAATAAGATTACTTGGAAAACAACCCATATTCAACAGAATCCTTATCCATATTTAAAATACTTGTTTTAATAGCTTATTTATAAGAACGAAAACCTAGAAGTGGAGGGACCTTTACAATCAAATTGTTTATACCACTTCAACTTTCAACTATTCTCTAATAATCAGATTCCTAAAACAGGGACTAGCTGCCTTAGCAGTCTCCCTTGTTTTATTTTGAAACAATCTTGGGCATGTATTATCAAATGGTAACACATTGGAAAATATCGAGCGATAACCCTGCCCATACCTTGTTAATTTACTGTAGTGACACATGACAAATTTTGTTTTAAATTATTCGGCGCGAACCTAGCCATAGCACCAACAACTTCTAAGACCATGCCATATATCGTAGCCCATAATATATCTAAATGCTGGCAGATACTCTATATACTCTATAGTCCTAGTGAATCCATCAACAGACTTTGATATTACTGATTCGGTTGTCCCCATACATATTTGCTTCACATTCAAAACTTACAAATATATGTGTAAAAGTGAATGCCTTTGGATTACAATATGTTGTTTATTTTTAAGAATTTCATGGTATTTTAGAATTTCAATTATAATGCTTTATTATTGCATTTTAAATTAATATATGAATACGTGTCAGTGTAGTGGACAAAAAGGAGCATGTAAGATTGACATAATAAAATCAATTTATGGGGATGGGGCTAATGTATTCTATATTTTATATGTAGGCATGTGTTGCATTGTTGTATACTAGCATTTGTATCGAGAGGTGCAAAGGAACGTCGAGAGGGTAAAAATATTGAGTATTTCTGCAACTAAACCTTTCTAACTTATCTTGGGAGACTGGAAATTACATTTTAATAATACTTTTGTGGGTACTACTGACCCAACTTACAACTGAGGATCAACTTTCTAACTAAATACATCAATGACATCCCCGATCGAAGAATCAACATATCTCTCTCCCGCCATCCCCCCCTCTCTCTTC
>LPNX010845711.1:57782-166026 GCA_001517045.1 Pseudotsuga menziesii
CAGACTCTCTTTCTTTCTCTCTCGTCGCATCCTATACCTCTCTTTCTCATTCGCAACATATTTTTTCATTTGCATGGAAAAATATCCTAGTTTTAATATTTGCGAGATCCGGGTTCTAAATTGGCAAAATGATCATTTTAAAATATTCATAATCATTAACTTATGAACATGAAACAATATTATTTAATATTCATAAAAATTGACATTTGAAAATAAAAATAAAAAAATTGTTTTAACACTTATGAACATTAGTTTTAAAACAAATATTTAATATAAAAATAATAATGCAACTCCATTAGTTTATGGAAATTTTTAAATTAACAATGATATGATAAAAATAATTGAGCTCTGAAATATTTTAAATTATCAAAAGGTCCTTCAATGGAAGAATGAATAAATGGATCAATGCATACCAACCAAACCAAATTTCCATAAAGATATGAAAATATCTCTACTTATTTATGATTCTCTAATAAAACGAATACTACTATTTGTTATTTTTTATAAATCACAAATTTCCATAAAAATATGAAAATATCTCTACTTATTTATGGACCTCTAATAAAACAAATACTAGTATTTTATTTTCTTTATAAATCATAATTGCTTCACGTCTTTTATCAACAATTTAAATCCTCTACTAATTTAAAGTAGTTATTTGTGATGAAAAGAGTTAGTTGGACCCTCCTAAATCCATATATGAAAGTTAGTTGTCTGTATTATAGAAAGTTAATGATAGTGACTTTCTTTTAGTTAACTTTGCCTCTCTCTCCTGCTTATGCTTATACTCCCGCCTTTACTCCTGTTACTCCCGCATAGCATTATGCTTATACTGGCGCCTTTACTCCTGTTACTCCCGCATACTAATTTAGCAGACAATGAACTCTTTCGTTGCATGAATAATAACTCTAATTTCTCATTCTCTATAGTGTTGCGCTTTCGGATATTGACAAAAATGGTAAACAACACATGGTGTTGTGTCGGGTCATTCTGGGAATTCCTGTTACTCCCGCATACTAATTTAGCAGACAATGAACTCTTTCGTTGCATGAATAATAACTCTAATTTCTCATTCTCTATAGTGTTGCACTTTCGATATTGACAAAAATGGTAAACAACACATGGTGTTGTGTCGGGTCATTCTGGGAATTGTGGAGAGAGTCCCTTTTGGCTCTCATCAGTTCCATCCAAGTTGTGAAAAATTTGATTCTGGGGCTGACATCTCACTAATCCTGAGTGTTACATTATTTGGAGCACTCACATGAACATGCATATTTTTCCGGAGTACATTGTGAGCTTTAAGGTTCCACATCCAATGCATGGTAATGTTTTTATTTTGCCTTTTCAACAATGTTCCAGCGGAAAGGGGAAAGGTAAATTGATAATGAGTTTATTAATTTACCTTTTAGTGTTCAGCTTTCCAATTTCCAATGTCAAAAGAGTAAAGCGGAAAGGTAAATTGATAACCTTTCCTCTTTCAGCTTTGCAATTTGTGTCATATCCACAACTTCCTTCTCTGCAATGTCTTCATCTCTAGGCACGTTGTACTCCAATCCTCTACTGTCCATTTGTGGGTGTTCAGCTCTAGTTTTCTGGAAATACATTCTGTTTGGTAGTTCATTTTTTTTAATTATTTCTTGCCTTGTCTATTCCATTCTATTTTTTCACCTGTGAAAGAGGCTGTCATTTATTTCGATTTTCGTTTTTCTGCCATTAGGAAAGATGTCATTTAATTTTCGAAGCATATAAGATGTAGGCTCTCAATTCAACTGCTCACCATTTTAGCTCCTTAGTCATTTTTCTACCATTACAAATTAGATCACCATTCCCAAATAATCAGTAAAACTGAAATCCCAAATAAAAAAACAAAACAAAAGAGATACCATACAATACAAATCCGAGAGAAGTAGATCCAATTGCTTGAGTAAAAGCATAAGATCACAATCCATGAAGAACACTCGGCTCTCCAAGTATTCGCACATGAATTCCATATTATGTAACCATGGTATGCATGAGACTGTTATATCTGAATTGATGGTCGCTAGTCTTTTCGATCTAAGGATGGGCTAAGTATCTGCTAAGTATCTTAAATTGTAGTCCATGATGATTGACAACCTTAGCTTCAGACACAAATGTATTTTTTCACAAATTAATCTGTGAAAGCCATTATATGATGTAGGGTTTACAGTGTGAATTATTCTTCTTCTATTATAAGTGTATCAACAGGGAAACACCTGTTATCATATTTTCCTGACGAGATGTACTCCCATACGATTGGGGGTTTCATATCCTCTAAAGACTTCAGGATAGTCTATTTGAAGCCTGTGTACTCTTTTCCTTACCAATGCATATGTAAAGGTTGTGCTGGCCTTCTGGACTGTTTGATGTCATATTTTAATGTAATTATAGCTAGAAATGTGAAATTTTTTAAGAGAATTCGAACGCTTATATTTCAAACATACTTGAGTTCAAATGTGCAGGAAACGATCAAAATTTGGATCTCCGCCTTGGCATGTCTGCTTCAACTTATAGCACTGTGCCATCAGATGAACACAAGCAAACACAATTCAAATATAGTAATTTGGAATCTACAAACTTTTCTTAAGTATTGGATTGGAAGAAAGCTCGGTTACTGAATACTAGAGTAAATGGTAGTTCTTTCAGAAGCTTTGAATTTTCATTTAATTCGTACGTAGAAACCCTTTTGTTTTTACTGAATTTCTTCTTGAACCTCTATCAGAGTGAATATTGCAATATCCAACAGACTTAGTTGGGGCAATTGTTCAATGTACCGTCTTCATCAATGGGCAAGAATATTTTGTCATTCCAACATCTATCAAACACTGAAGGAGAAAACAACTTTACGTTCTTGCAACCTCAAAATCAAGTCAAATGCTCTTCATCAGATAAGGGGTATCGATAGGACATTATCAATTCTCTAGACTGTAACTCAGTAAGACATTCTCGACCAAGCGAGGATAAGACTGTGAACCATTTCTCAGAGCAAGCACCTGGTTGGAATGGAATACATTCACGATCCATTCGTAATATCAA
This sequence comes from Pseudotsuga menziesii, assembly GCA_001517045.1. NCBI lineage: Eukaryota > Viridiplantae > Streptophyta > Pinopsida > Pinales > Pinaceae > Pseudotsuga > Pseudotsuga menziesii. The sequence goes on from LPNX010845711.1 coordinate 60,837, forward strand.
TGTAATTACCACCCTTTAATCATTATTTCAGTTCGGCAGCGTTACCAAACAGAAACAGTTCATGGAGGCATAGGAAAGTTGTAACAGTTCTAGTTGAAAGCATTTAATATAGGTTTACTTTTTAAACTCGCCTGGTCATGAAACCTAAATTATTCTTGATATAAGATCCAAAAACTTCAAATTAGGATAGAAAGGTATATATATTACTTCTTATTCTTACTATAAGATCCAAAAACTTGAAAGGATAGAAAGGTATATATATGGATTCAAAATGCTAAATTGGTGCTACAGATCCAAAAAAAATTAGAAACCATTTATTTCGAAGGTGAAAAGAAGAAATAGATATCTACTTTAAGGATTTGTCCTCACTTATAGCTGTAGAATTAACATGGATTTACTAGAATTAACATGAATTTAAGTTAGTTTATTATAGGTTCAAACCTTTTTAGATGTGAAGAATTAAATATATTTAAAGTATTATAGAATACTGGATAGAAATGTACAAATAATAAGAATTTAGATTAGTTTATTAGATTAAATTTTTATTGCTTTATAGGTGTGTTTTATTGGTGATTCATTTGATATTAAGTCACATAGAAAGTTATGAAACCTGTATGACCCCAATCCTCAGTTGTCGAATCCTCTAATCACCAAAAAATATATATATTATTTTATAGCACATGGTACACATCTATGGACCCTCGTTCTAAATTGTGAAATGCACCCATCAGCCCAGTAACATAAATTCCATTGAATTTATGCTTTGTATTTATATAGTTTCATAAAACTGATGCATAGTCGTTGTTTTCTTTCGAGCAAGTACCAAGCAATGGTAATTATGATTTACAACATGAAAGAAATAGATCTGCAGATGGTTCGATTGTATCTTTGCTGCCTTCAGAAAAGACACCAGGATGGACTTGGCAATTGCAAGCTTCAGCCACTAGCTTACCAGCTGCTCCAGTATTCTTTAGTGCAGCATCATCAGGATTCTCACCCCAAATAATTTCAGCTATTGTTCCTTCTTCACATTATTGGCTACAGAAAGCGGGATTCCAGTACGTGGACCAGTCCATTGGCAGGACTATGAAAAATCCCAAGGTTGCATTTCAAGAGGAAATTGCTATGGGAATAGATCACGTCCTCAACCTAAGATCAAGGTCGACAACCACCAAATATAAGGCTCTGGGCTTATCAAGAGAGAGGGAATGATCACTCAGCAGGGCCTAGAAATGCCTTTCTTCTTCAGTGGGGTTGGGGTGAAGCTCATGAGAAGGAAGGAAGCATGGCTTCTGCTTCTTACAGAAGCCTGAAGTCCACGCAACATGGCATTTTTTGAGACTTTGTTTCCATCGGATTATTACCATTTATGCTATGGTTTTTTCCCTATCGATATATGTTATCCAGAAATTACTACTGTATCCTAGTTTTGGGAGTCGTGGAATTCATTACTTTGCGGAGTTGCGATGCAATAGTGTTATGACCTATTTACTTTGTCTCTCATATTAACTCGATCTCCACGACCAGAGTTCCGAATGTATTTGTGTATTTGTATATAAAATGGTTGCAACTATTTTAACTTTGGAGCCTTCGTAATTATTGAAAACTCTGTCATTTTCATTTTGGCAATGTTTCACATAGTTATAACATGAATTGGTTTGGAACTTCGGTAAAATCAGCATTGTTGGTTCTCGTTTTTAGGAAAAAATAATTGCAGAAACTTGAAGGAATGTTTGTTATATTTGTACTAATTTAGTAAGTTTGCTGGTGAAAATTCCTATACTTTAAAATTAAAATGAAAATGGAAAGATATGGAAAAGGCTTCAGCCTAAAGGAATAGATAAACTTTCCATTAAATGAGCATACTTAAAACGAGAAAAGAGAAACATAATCGATCCTTTTCACTGTCAATTTCAGATTTTTAAAACAAGAAGTTGATTTTCAATGTAGATGAAATATGGTTTAATCTGAAACATTTAGAAGACTTTGGACGATCACCCAAATAGATTTATTTTCATATTGTAAAACATCTATATCAAATTATTTGAAAGTTTCAGCAATTAAAACTATGTAAACTAAACTTACACCAAGCGGGAATATTGAAAAGAGTTGAACTCTCTCAAGAAAATTAGCAATTATTATGTCGATAGATGTTTTTATTTGAGATTTGGGGTGGACTAAGGCCTATGTTTTTTCATCTCTACCTATGAGCATGAGACAAGTACTCTCGAGATTGATTCTATGGCAATTGTTCAAAATTTGAAATAAACATTAATAGATTAATTTGTGTCCTCTTTCAATTTTTCACTATAATTTTTTTAATTCTTAATTGTAATCATTTTTTCTTCTTTATTATATTACACAATTTATAGATTAAATATATCATTTAATATTGTATTCACCATCCTACAACCGGCATTCCGCAATTGCGGGATGCAGGATGCGGGATTACAAAATAGTGAAATTTTATGTATCCCTTTCAGCAATTCGCAATCCCGTAGCGGAAACACACAACAAAAATCTTAAATCGAACTTCTTCCCGCAATCCACAATTTACAGGATGATGCAGGATGTGGGTCGTTGTTTTTTTTTTCTTCATTTAATCACGTTCCAGAACATAATATGTTCTTTGTTCTTTGTTGTTTAAATTTATTGTTTTCGTTGATTTTTAAAATGTATTTTAATATTATTTGTTTAACTATCATGCTTTTTTAAATTGATTCATTAAATACGTATATATATGACTATAATTTATTTTTATTTCATTGTTTTTTTTAATCACGTTCCAAAACATAATAGGTTCTTTGTTGTTTAAATTTATTGAACATAATATGTTCTTTGTTGTTTAAATTTATTGTTCTCCTTGATTTTAGTATGTTTTTTATTGTTATTTCAATGATCGATAAACAAAACAAAGATCCAAAATTAAAAAATGTAATTTAATTTATTTAAATGTATTTACTGAAAGTGGATGAAAAAAAAAATCAAAGTTCTGATTTCCAACAATGCGGAAATATGAAAAGTCTTTATCTCATAATTCTTTTATCTTATTTCCGGATTTCCGCTTTTCTAAATGCTGAAAGCGAAAATCTGAACTTTGTATTTTTTAATCCACTTTCTATAAATACATTTGAATTAAAATACATTTTTAAATAAATTTCTTAATTAAAATGTTTATTCAAATGTATTTACTGAAAGTAGATGAAAATAAATCAAAGCTCCAATTTCCATGCGGAAATCGTAAAAGTGTTTGTCTCATATTTTTTTATCTCATTTCTCGATTTCCGCTTTATGCTTCCGAAACTTTGAATTTTTTTTTAATCCACTTTCCGTAAATATATTTGAATAAATAACATTTGAACTAAAATACATTTTTAAATAAATTTCTTAATTAAAACGTTTATTCAAATGTATTTACTAAAAGTGGATGAAAAAAAATCAAAGTTCTGATTTTCACACTGCGAATGCGGAAATAGGAAAAGTCTTTGTCTCATTTTTTTTTATCTTATTTTCCAATTTCCGCTTTCCGCATTGTAGAAATCGGAACTTTGATTTTTTTCATCCACTTTCAGTAAATACATTTGAATAAATAATGAATATTAAATTATAAATTAACAATAATCTATGCTCGTTTTACATCTGAAATTGAGATAATTTTGTTTTATTTTACATTTAAAATTAAAATTAGTGATGAAAACCTAATTTTAGTTATTTTATTTTAGTGATGAGATAAGTCAATTGCATTGGCTAACCTAAAACTAGTGATGAAAATTGATAGGTTTTTCCCTTTTACCAAAATACAAAGCAGAAATGTTCATTTAATAATAAATGCTTAATTAGATACACAAAAACATAACTATTGTAGGACATAATCGACCACACAGGAGACTTGTTTTAGTTGCACTTAAATTTTCACCATCAAATTATAAAAATAGAAAATAAAAATAATAGAGTATATTCCATTATGAAAAATAAGAAAACATAATCCGTTTGGAAGATAGAGCCACTTTGGAAAGAGAAAAAAATTCAGAACTAAGGTTTTTAATCTTCTGCCAACCCTGAAAGAGAAGCCACCTAAACAATCGTATCATTCTTCATGGAATGGAACATATTTTTCACGTCATGTGGAGTTTGGCAATTGTGTGCAATTTTTAAACTCATTAATATTTTATATACTATATATCCAAATCCTAATTGATTCACAAATATTGGATGTTTTATATTAAGAAAACTTGGATTAATAAAAGCTGTGGTTTTTAAGACAATGAGTACAAAAGCCAAGGTCTGTAAACATTGGATTTTCATTTACATGTGTCGTCGATTACATATATAAAACAAGAAGTTCCAAGCACGAAAAAATACACAGAGGCACCGTCTCCGCCCATTTCGTTCTTCCCCTATTCCAGATTCGAACCCATATCAACACAAAAGTCATACCGACCACTCCTCACATTAAACGTACAGTTTACAATATGAACAAAAGCAAGCAAGTTTGGTCACAATTTCAGAAATTTCAGCGAGTCCCTGCTGGATCACGAGATATAATAACTGGAAATTTTAACCATGCGTGTGTTGTAGCTACCAAAATATTCTTAAATAGTTACTTTGTAAAAGAAAATATTGATAGATAAGTGACCGGAATTTTAACCATGGGGTTCTTCCTGCAATAGCCTACATTTTCTCTCTAGTTCTTTTTCTTCTTCCTACATTGGCCAAAATTTTTGCCAAATTTAGAGGCAAACCGATAAAAAAGAACGCAGAGCAAGTTTAAAATAAGGATCGACTTGGCGGAGAAAGAAGTTACGCAGAAAGAATACGAACAGACAGAATAAAGCCTGATCGTTTTCAGAACGTGTACCTAAACTCGCCAATCACCACAAACAGAAAACGAACAGACAAAGTAAAGCCTGAGCATTACCTAAGCTCGCCAATCACAAGGGGACACATGTCAAAATGTTAGTGGCCAAGAAGACGAGGAATCTTATAAGACTACGTCTCCACAGGAAAAATGCCTTCGACCTAATTAAGATCAATTGAGATTTGTTAGTTGTTATAATAATGTGTTTTATCGAGTTATTATAATAATGTGTTTTATAATATTAATAAATTTTAAGTTGTTTTAGTTTTTTTTTCATTTTTATATATTAATGTAATTGTTATATTTATTTGGTATTTTTTTATTTTAGTATTTTCAAATTTATATTGTTATACAATTGTATTTTTGTTCCATTTGTTAATTTTTTTATTAATGTAATGCATATTGTAGTTTGAAAAAGAAACGTTGAAGATTATACTGTTATGCAATTGTCTTTTTGTTCCATTTGTTAATTTTTTTAGTAATGTAATGTATGTTATTGTTTGAAAAAGAAACGTTGACGATTATATTGTCATTAATAAAAGAGGTACATTGAGATAGCAGTGTTGATATGTGTAAGGATATTGATATAGTGGTATTGGAGATAGCGGTACTGATATATCCAAGGATAACTCTCTTTAGCAATATTTTGATAAAGATGATGCATGTACAGTATGAGACTTGGAACCTATGAAGAAGGGTCCCCAAAGCATTTCAAAATATACTTAACCAATGTTACTTCTATTTTGTGCAACTTATGCCCATTTACTTATGGTTCTTGGATGATGAATAGTTTTATGAAAAACAAGTTTGCTTTCTTCTTTCATTTGATTTTTGCTAGTTGCTATGACTGGTATTTCTTTTGTTGCTTGTTCATCCACATTCATTTGTGTTACACTTTCTCTTCAAACAAGTTCCTTTCACACTCGAACAACAAAGAACAATTGCGGCAATGCTTAATACAATGTTATACAATGGATTTTTGAATAATTATGGGCATCATAACAATCCTTTCATGGATGCAGTTGTTAGGTGTTTGTACAGTTTATATGAAATAAATTGTAGACATAGTTTTTGTCCCCCATCTTTATGGTTTGCTCCTACTGTCAAATATCACTGTCCAATTGTTGAAGCAGCTAGAGCACATGAAGTTGTGTCAACTTGCTTGAAGTTGGGAGATTCATCAATGGCTTCAACGATGTGTTCTTTTGTTATGAGTACTCCACACATGTTTCCATTTAAAGAAAGATATTGAAATATTACCATTCTCTATCTATGTTTTACTTCCATTCCCTATGGTGCCATCTAAGAATAGATTTTTATGCTACAAATACATCAGTTCTCAGACTATAGAATCATAAGAATATGAGGTGTTAGCGGATTGTGTAGAATAAAAAAGGAATCAGGGGGATTATAACTTGGATAAGGATCACCATAGGGCGGCATGAAGAAAACTGATGATCCATTTGATAGAATAATTTTTTTCCAAAATAGTAATGTGATATTCAATCAGGTAAATCTCAAGGAAATACACTACTTGGAAGACAATTATATTACTAAGTATCGGGTTAAAATAATTCCTATTAGGGGCAAGGATGTATGCTGATTGGAAACTACACATTTTGTTAAAGTGTATAGGTTGTTAAGCTAGTCAGTGGTTCAAGTCTCGAAGAAACATGCATGAAGGTTGAGCTCCCAACTGGTCACGCCTAGGGATTATAGTGATAGTCGTCGGAATCGAACCCATGTCACGCGAGTACGAAATTGGTGATGTTGTTGATTCCTCTAGCTCACAAAAAAAATCATTCCTATTAAGTGGAAGTTTCTTGGTGTTTATAGGCATGATTACTAAGGTTCAATAATATCTTTATTTATGAACCATCTTAGGGTAAGCATATCTTTGTAGGATCTTCAGTTCATAAGCATGAATATAAAATTAATTATCTTGCAATCATAGCTTGTAAGGCATGAATAATTGAAACTCGTAGAGAAAATATGGGCCTTTTATGCTCCCATTAACTGCATTATGGATTTCGATTGGATGGATGATAAATATAAAAAAATTGTGCAAAACAATTCCTTATACTTGAATAAGCCAATAGCTTAGTCAATTGTATTGTTGTGATTTGTGATGTTGGTTAATTTTTGAATATTGATTTAATTATTGAGAAAGATTTGTATTTTTCTTAGTTTATTTGATGGCTTATTGGCCAATTTTCAATTTGAGTTCATGTGAGTTACAAAATTTAGTTACTTTTACAAGGCTTCAAACAAATTTTCAGAATAACGGTTGATCTTTAGGTTTTGTTTCGTCCTATTGGATTTCAAAGTATTATAGCATATCCATATCTATTAGCATGGTTTTCATAACTTGTTTGAACATATCTTACGAACTTATACAATCTATCATGATTTTTCATCCATTAAATACTCAAAGGCATGTATTGATATTTTTACCATTATAGAGGACTATGTAAGTTATGTTTCCAAAATATTAAAGAGTGCAAACTCAATGGAAGAGCACATTTCTTACAAGCAGGAGTTTGGTGGTTCAATTTCTCCGTTTCCTAATGATATTGCAATATCAGTTAAAAATAACTAAATTAGTGACAAGAAAATGAGAGATAAGTGGCCAAACAAATTGACTAAAATTCACATATAAAATGACTAAATTAGTGACAAAAGTGAGAGATAAGTGAGCAAAAAATGAGAGATAAGAGACAAAAATTCGCATATAAACGACCAAATGGAAGCTTAGGTGGCTAATTTACGGTTTCTTATCATGCAACAAAAAATTTGGTCATTCATAACTTGTCTTGTGGTCATTAATTTGGTCATATTTTTTTGTCATTAATTTGGTCGTATATTTGGTCAATAATTGTGACCAAGTATATGACCAAATTAATGACCACGAGACAAGCTATAAATGACCAAATTAAATATGACCACATTTTTTGTTTCATGACAAGAGACCAAAAATTAGCCACCAGTGATTTCCAAATCAAAAGTGGTCATTTATATGCAGATTTTGGTGATTTTTTGTCACTTATCTCTCATTTTGTACTAGTGCGTGGATCTATTCATATTGCTAAAGGAAACATTCCAAAAGAACCTGTATCAAAATAAATTTATCGTATATGTAATTTTCAACTAAGTCGATATTCCAAAGTACATTCAAAATGTGAGCTTCAACTACACATCGTACTCTCTTACCTACACACCATCCTTTCCTATTTGTGACCTTCATGTCCCAAATGTAGTGTGCACTAGTCAACTACTTCTACAAATGAATTGAGTCGGGTTGCACCATGAATCATGTATTACCTTCCAAGTGTTCATTTCACACAAACACTTGCACCATCATGATCATCCTTTATGTTCCTTGTTTCAAAAAAACTCCAAATATGTCAAACTCTTGTCTATTTATAAAGGCGAATCAACTAGTAAAAAGAGCATGTCGATTTGAACTTCCCCGCAAACCCATTTGACCAAATATAATGTTTTGTAAATGATACCCAATTCTTTCTGAATGATTCATAAATCAACCCAAATCAATGTTGAACAAACAATGTGTCATTCTCACAATCATCATTGACATAAAACTAATACTCCTTAATCAAATTATATGACTAGAGAGTGCTTTCTTTACTATCAATGCTCTCATGAGCATGTTTGTAAAAAGTATATACGAATATAGACACCCGGTTAGAGTGATAGTACTCACTCTATATCTTAAATTTGGGGAGCAAATATGTAGTTCTCGGAAATGTCTACACTGATAAGATTGTGCCTAGATCAAATACCTCACAAGAATGTTTTAATTCATAATCTTTCCACCTGGACCTATGAGTGTGTTTGATGCATTTATAAATTTGATTTTGAAACTTCTCCATAAACTATGGAATAGGAACATTAGAGTAAATTTGGGGTCTAAAATGGGCCTTATAAAAAAACGAGCCAACAATAAATTCTTGTGAGTTGGAATTCAAGAACCAATAGAATTTCAATAAAATGAGTCAACCATAATGGTTGACTTGACATATTTATCATAAAAAAACTATTTTTTTTGTTCGTAATTTCAACATATCACCCTTTGTTGTTTCTCAAATTTCGATTGGGAGGGATCATTGGATGCGGAATTAAATTGCACATCCAACGAGCCCTCCCGCTCGAAATTTGAGTAAAAACACAGGGAGATATGTTGAAAATACGAACAAAAAATGTAGTTTTTTTCTTTCTTCCTCCAAAATTAATAAATATTATTTTATTATTTTAACTATTATTTTCCTTATGATGCCCATTTTAGACCTCAAATTTCCTCTAATGTTTCGTTCTCAAGCAAGTCAATCCTCTTAGATGGTGAAGTTGAAGAAGATAATGTATCCATGGTAACATACTCAGATCTCTTCCACGTAACTATTATATATGACAATCAAGAGTGTGTTGGATTGATGGGGAAATTACTATGGAACAATGTCAAATTACTACATTTAGGGCATCTTCTTCCACCTACACGTGTTTTTCTAAAAAATATGTCATCATGATTCCTTTTGCAAAATATCATAGAAACGAAATCTCGCACCATGGGAAGAACTAATTCATCGTACCAATTCCTTTTACAAAGGTATATAAATGTGTCATAATAGTGTTGGAATTCAACATGGTATTGACAACAACGCATGTCACAAATTTTGTTAAGCCTAATATACCACGGTTTCAATTTGTAAAAAATGATAATTGAAATTTCGATATTAGGATTGGTATCTTTAAATTCCTCAAACAATGTAACTCTTGTCATCTCCATAACATGCTTACAATTCTCATCATAAATGCCTATGGATAAACATTGTTGCAGGACATGATTTTGATATGGTATAGAATGAGAATTGCTGTCCCAAAACTCTACCACCTTCTCTCTAATGCCCTCATAAATCATGTCTTGACATGGTTTCCTGCAAATAAGAGACCAACAAGAAGCTTTGATGTTTTCATATATTCAGACCTTGAATTTAGTATATTTGTGCAAGGTTTTTCTTGAAACATGGATCAATATCGATATTGTTGCCACCGTTCGACTTCTTTAGGTTGTCTGTGCCACAACCGCAATTGTAATTTCCCTATAAACATCTCAGATATTAGATTTTCTTAATTTTCTAAACGAAGATAATTCCTTTGTCGCAGTATTGTGTTCCTTTTTCCTTTTAGCATCTTGAAAAATCAATAGGTTTGTGGCATGTTTTAGTCTTTTACTATTTTATTAATCCATGTAGGATTTGAGCTTATCATGTGATCAATGAGTGTTATTCAAAATACAACTTGATAGTGTTACTAACATGCTCTCTAACTATTTGAACAGGCCTCAGGTTCCCAAACTCTTCTCTTGTGACGTCATCTGTCATACCTTTTAAACAAACTCCACCGATTACAAACCCAGTACGACTCACAATCACTCTTAAAACCATGTGAGAGGGAATCGAGTCCTATAATGGGTGATCAAGATCTATCCTTGCATAATCCAATTGAAATTTTGAAAGGTCAACTCTGTGGAAAATAAGGGACTTTTGTTCGAATGAAGAAAAATAATACAATCGAAGAAAGAAGCGTTCAAAGACTATGGTCTCACCCATGACTATTTCAAATGCATTCAAACGTCACAAGCACATGAAAAATTATGGTATTTAAATATGGTTGATGGGTTTCTTACTTAATCCATTTTCCATCACTTATGCAATCAACAAAAATAAATTCACAACTACATGGCTCCATAAACATATTTGATGTTACCTAATCAATTGGGGTTTTATGGAGACTTATATATATCCCTTCTCACCACTCAAAAATCACAATATAGATCAACAAGAGATGAGCTGGGAAGTTTTCTCCTTTCCAACTCTTTTGGCCTCTATACCAATTTCAAAATGGATCATTAGCTATGATTTTGTTATTTTCTTATCATTATGTAGCCTCCTTTACCATTGTAGCATCTTATATTGTTTCTTAAGCTATCTTCAATCCCAATTTGATTATGCAACAATATTTTCCTAAATTTGGGTTTAATGTGCAAGCATAATGCTCACATAGTCTTGTTGCTCCACTTACCTTGAGCAATTATATCCAATTCCAAATGGGTTGTTCCTAATTCCAAACCATAGTAATAATACTATCTTTCTCTTATTGTTTCCTTCCCTTGGTCAGTGTTTCCCCAAAAGTAAATTTAGTTGGACTTCCTAGAACTCATAGTGCTTCAATGAAATCCATTCCTATTCCACTTTTGGTTCATGTTCCAAACTTTATTATTTTTTGCAAGCCATGCCATTTGAAGTCAAATACATTTTTCACTTGTGCGATCTATTCATAGTTCTATTCTAGAGATCACTATAATTTCTTATGCCCTTTGATTTGTTGTCCATATGTATATAATTATATTTCAAAAAATTATGTAACATATTCACAACATAAAATGTAAATAGGTCTTTATGACTAGCATCCTTCCACTCAAATTGTAACCAAGTCTTCCAAAGGCTCTCGTGTCGATGAATGTGAGCTTGCCACCAGAGATGGCCCACTAAGGTAGTAATGATCAATTATAATGGGAACTAGGAGTGGTACAATGACCAAGAAACTCTTATCTAGGTACCATCAATATCACATGACAGTAACCTATAGGGTAGATATCCTATGTTTTGGCCACTAATAACCTTTGTCAAGCAGGGGGAAAGAAGTTATCCCTTAAATGATATTGTGTCGTGTCTTTTAAACAAGTGGTGGGTAGCCCCCTTGAGAGAACATAAACATGTTACCTCAGGTTTAACGTCCTCTAATGTGGTGCTTCTTTCCTGGGGATTTCTTTTCTACTTGATAATGAAGGGCTTTTAAAAGTTCCTTATAGACAACAACTATGTTTTAGATGAGAAATGATTGATGAGTATTATTGGATGCCTATCCTAACAATCCTACCTTAAACTAACAAATTATTTTTTTCCCTCTTATGGAGAAATTATGTGGGATTGATTAAGTTGGTGTGGTTGATTAGTTAAGGGCTTTCTTCACTTAGTGGAGTGAGAGGGGGAGATCATTATTAAAATTAAGCAATCTATTTAATTTAAATTATATATATATTCTATGTGCACATGTTAAATAATAACTAAATATGATACAAACTTTTTAAAAACATTTCAAAATGTACTAAGCATATTTCTACTCGCGTGATAGAAAACAAGGTATTTAAAAAGTTTGAATTTGAAAAAAAAAATAGAGTTCATATCCAAGCATCACCCATGACTCCATTATATTATGTATTATAAATCATGCAACCCCACTTGTTTAACTATTATAACATAATTCAAAAATAATTGATTTATTTAATACATGTGCACTTCCGATCTAAGATTGTGCAATTACATAATGGGACTTTCAATCCAATAATTTGTGAACATTGGACAATACAATTCCTACTTTCTACATTTTAAAATAATAAAATTTAGTAACCTACATTATAATCTTTTTGATTATGCTAACTATGCTTTGAATTTTAATGTAAATTATGCCTTTAAACTTATTAATGTTTATTTAAAGTGGTATTCTTGTTTTTGAAATTATGTTTTATTAAATTGGATTTTTCCTGGGGTTTTATTAAATTGGATTATTTTAACAATGTTTCAATTTAATTTAATGTAAATCAAGTATGTTATTGATTATATATGTTAACTGTTTGATTATAAATTAATTCTACTTCATATATATATATTTTAGTAAAGAAACATACTTTGGGTAATTTATTGTCTAGTTGGAATAATATTATATATATATTCAACCTGTTTTAGAATTGGAAAATATCAAATTTAATTGATGAAACTTAAACATTGAAGTATCAAAACTTATTAAATTAAACGATAAAAATCATTCCAAATCTAGATAATATATAAAAACTACACATTTTTTTAATTCAATTTAATAAATATATAAACTAAACATTTTATATATTCTTTATTAAATTAAATAGAGATTAAGGTTTTGAGGGAAAATGAAATTAACAAATTTATTACATGGTTTTATTATCTTAAAAGGCCCAAATTTACTACATAGAGTACATTTTATAAGCAAATAGGTACCAATACATATAAATTTAATAATTTTACAATATCTAGTGTACATCCAGTATTACACATCTAAAATTCAAGTGAACTTTGTGAAGGTTCTATTAAATGAAAGTGGCAATATTTTCAATGTTTACAAATGGGCCCACAAACCTAAAAATTTTAGTTGGTTTTAATTAACTAATTATTAACTAGTTTTGCAGTCATTTCATTTCAAATTTATTATCTAATTTTTTATTTAAAATTTAATTATATTCTTACATTTTGTTCCAACATCCATCCAAGGGAAGTAATTTACAATACAGGTCTCATGATCTATCATTTTATGTGTGAAATTACACACACATTACCTCTAATTTAAAGATGACATGGACATAGATAAACATTTGGAAGGTCATTCTAACTTATTTTTTCACAAACATATTTGAAATTTTAAGTTGTTTTAGACTTCCTTATGAATATTTGACTATCAATTCCACTATGATATTTGAGGTCATATCAAACCCTTCAAGAATAAAGTTCAACTCTGCGTGGAAATTTTGAGAACACTCAATTTTCGCTATATAGATCGGTACTAGTTACACTAGCATGCACTAATATTCTCTAATAACACCCAATGCATGCATGGACATTTCACTAACCTATTTAATAGCTAGAAATTACATATGACCAATAAGAAACTAAGTAAATTAAATTTATAATTCATGTGTAGTATATATAATTCATGTGTAGTGTGTGTGTGTGTGTATCATAAAATGTCTCGAAAATCTGATGAATAGTAACTTATCAACGTGAATTTTTCAACATGGTAATTGTAACTAAATTTGAAACATGAAAATTGTAAGAATGGAGTAAGAGGTAAGAATTAAGAAACTTGTAAAATAATTAGCATTTAAAGAATGAAGTAAGAATTACCAATATCGCCCTCAATCAAAGATGGTTGCACCGAAGGTTGACCTGCATCCTCTTATTGTTTCTCTCTCAATGATGCTCATCGTCACCTCAACCTTTATTTGCTCCTTTATTGTATTTCATCTTCATTAATTTGATCATGATCATGTTTCCTGCTTCAACATTTCTTGTTCCCCAAGTTGATTGGTGAATAACAAATGAAAATTTCCAATTTCCTTTGAAACAATATATATCTCTATGTGGCAAATCGTTAAAAAAATGTACACTGTGGGAGACTCAAGAGGCTTATAGTAGTATTACAATTGATAGATTTTAGTTTTATAATTGTTTTTCTATTCAGTGTAGTAAATGCAAAACTTTGGTAGGTAATTCACGCTTTTTGTTATAGGGAAGAAAATAAGTGAATTCAATGCATGCAAAAAGGTAATGGACAAAAGCTCGATCGAGCTATTAACTCGAATGAGATTTCAAATTAACTATATATAAACTCTTGATTGAGCTATTTAAAAATGCGCTCAAATCCTTAATCGAGCTCATAGCTCGATCAAGGGGTTTAAAAACAAGCTTTTAGCCACATAAATTGCACATTTAATTTTACTGGCCTCTCTGACAAGCCTAAACCTTCTCGTGGGATGCATGAGCTCAATCAAGGGGTTTAAAAACAGGCTTTTAGCCACATAAATTGCACATTTAATTTTACTGGCCTCTCTGACATGCCTAAACCTTCTCGTGGGATGCACCTTAGGTGGCAGAATTCATACCGATGGATTCCTCAAAGAATCATCTATCCATTTGCATATAATTTATGGGTTTTTGAGTTCATATGCTATTTTTTTAATTTTCTTTTCAAACTTTCACTTGAAAACCATGTCAACAACTTCGAAGTAATGTAAAGAAAAATCAATAACATAAAAAGTAGAAAATTAAAAAATTCAAAAGATATATATGTCCCACATCAACACGTCCTCTTCAAAGGGTATTTTTATTTTATTTTTATTTTTGTGACTATTAAAAAAAAATCACATGCAAACACATATGTACAAAATGCAATTAAAATTTTCAATGGACAATTTAAAAAATTAATAAAGAAATTTAATTTTCCAAAATAAATTAAAATAAAATGTGCACCGTAGTGCATTTTGTGTAGATTTCATTCATATAATTTGTTTTTAAATTATGCATTTATCACTAAATTATTTTATGTGCACACAAGCTACTTGTTGACTTACTTTCCATAAAATTTACAAGAACATACCTATCATTAAATGCAATTTTGACATATTAAGTGATATTAATATTATTTAAAAAAATATAAGTGGAAAGACAACATAATTCCCTACACTGTTTTTTTATTACATGTCCAAATTCACAAAGCATATATGAGTTTAAAGGCTTTGATTTAATAAATGAGTTAAAAGTCGAATTTTTGCTGTCAATTTTGGCCAAAAAGCATCACCCATCTTCATGGATTCACTCTTAGGTAGATCCTTCATGAGATATTCCCTCCTTTTTTAAAAGCACTATCTCATATGACCTATGTCAATGGACACATTCTCCTTTCCTTCGTTATTGTTTTTGTTTATTATTTCCACCTTTATTTTCTTTGTGTATTATTGTACTTCCTTGTCTTTAAACTTCCTTCATGACAAACAAGGAAAAATTTAGCACATGAGGTAATTTTCAAGTTTTTTTCCCCAAAAAGAGTCATCAATTTCCATTTATTTCTAAAATGATTCGCCCAAATTCCATGGGATAATTTTTTTACTCTAAACATCACCAAATTTTTAGAAACTATATAAAATCATTAGAAAATTGAATATTTTTCCAAAAATATCGCCAAAAATGTTATAGTTGGAAATTTAAGAATTAATAAGGTTCACCATAGTTTATACACTTTAAGAAAATTATGGATCCTTATAATATTCCATGATGACAACTCCTTTATAATCATTGTCAAAATTTCTATTCTTTTTCATGGATAGGAGCTCTTGCCATGGGGCAATATTTAGTGTGTATGTTGCATTGTGTAATTTTTAGAAACCTAGTCCTTATGGATTATGGTTCATTATAAATATTAGTTAAATGTGTTTAATTATTTAGTAAATGTGAATAGTCATAGAGAATGAGAATCAACCTCTTGGAAGATGAAATTTGAAGGTCATTCTCCATATATTTATATGAGATTCATGTTACAATAATATAGTCAAGCATTTTATTTATCCAAGTCTGTCATTGGAATCACAACCCTGGAATTTTAAATTCATGATTCCCTTGTCTTATTTCTGCCCTTTATTGATGTGCTCTTATCCTGCTACATCTACTACAAACTTGATTTTTGTCTCCTCTACGAACATCATTGTCTCTTCATACTCGTAGACCTACAAACCCTATTTTATGGGATTTACTTCTCCTCTAAGCATTCTATTTTTCTTCTTTTTGTTCCCATTTTGTGGTATTATCCATGTGTTTTACCAATATGTAGTACCATTTCATGGTCCCCACATGGTATTTCATTCATGCTATTTTAGCTTTGCATTACTCATCTAAGTGGTATTTACCCTCCACTATATGTATTGGTTGCATGTTATAATGTCAATTGTAAGTCATACCTTCGATTGTATATTTGATTTCAATTTTATACTATATTTCATGTGACTTCCAAACCTACAAAACCATCGATGAAACCCTACGACTAAAGTGTTGATATAGGTTTTAATCCATGAAAAAAAATATGGCCTTACATGATGACACTACCATAAACAAAGAGCTTTCCATATGCAAGAACAAATATAAGAAGGCATGTGCACTAGTCGTTGTTATAGTAAGTGAAGAAGTGAGTTGGCATATCATATTATCTACTAAAAGTTCTTATGGCGCTTTGAATAAATTGAAGGATTTGTATGACTCACATTCAGAACTGGAGCAAATTCAATCATTGTTTAAGCTCTTCAACCTAGAGGTGAATGATAATGACCCCATGGTATTAGAATAGTAAATTAAAGCCATTGTGCATGAAATTGAGGCCAGTGGTGTGAACGTAGACATTGTTGTCACCACCTTTATCAATGTTCACTACCCCACATACTCCCACTATCTTAAGTCACTTCAAGCTAGCAGCCCACTGAAATATCTCAAATTTGACACTCTAGTGGAGAAAATTGTAGAACGATAGAGAGCCTTTGAAAAGAAAATAGTTCACCCCACTAGAAATATTATGTGCCTTCCTCGAAAAAGAAATAATCAATCACGTGATTCTTTTAGAGGAGAAGGAAACAAAATAGGAAATGGAAGAAAGGATATCAAAGGCACGGGGATGGACACAACCACAATGATAGATATGATCTTCAATGTGTACATTGTGCCAAGAAGGGACATGAGGCAAAGACACGCAAAATTCCTTGGAAGAATATCACAAAGAATAAAGAGCAGAAAGAAAAAAAAGGCAATGCTCCTAAATCACATTATGCTTCTAAATATGTTCATTTCATTGTTGTGCATCACAATATTAGTGTAAAAGAAGTATTGCTCAATGCTTGATTTGTTTTTTGGAGAGATATTTAATTGCTTGACACTAGTTCTACCTGCCACATGACCCTCAGAAAAGCATTCTTTAAAAATTGAATGACAAAGTAGATGATATAGTGTATTTTGTAGATAAATCGAGCCTCGAGCCTAATGGAATTGGCACAATTAAGCTCGAATTTCCTAGATTCCTAGACTTTCTATTGCATAACATCCTCTATATTCTGAAGTTGCATAGGATGTTGTTGTCTCTTGTGCACATTTGACAACAAGGCCATTCTATTCACATGATTGATAGAATTGTTGAGATGATGAGATCTTCTGACAATGAGGTCATCAAGAAACGATAGAAATATCAAAGACCATTGAAGTTGAAAGGGACATATACAATGGCACATACTTTTACAAACATCTTTCACAATGCTGAAGATACATTAGCATATACTCTTTTTTGGTCTAGTAGATATGGGGATATCATTTATGGTAGTCTTTGTTTATTGAAGAAGAATGGTGTTTCTGGTTTTTACCCACAATTCCAAAGAATGTGAAGCAATGTGATGCATGTATCTTTGGAAAACATAATAAGAACCTTTTCACGATTCTAATTCCATAATATGTAGAAAATTAGAGTTAATAGACTTTGGCTTTTGTGGTCTTACGTTTGTTGCTACAAATGGTAATAAATATCTTATGACTTTTTTTTATCGTTACACCAAGATGTGTTGGGTTTATTTATTGATGCATAAATCTAATACATTTGTAACATTTAAATTTTTATGTATGGATTGGAAATGAAGAACAGTCTCATATTGGCACTCTAGTGATAATGTAAAAGAATATACTTCTAATTAATTTGAAAACTATATTAATCAACATTGTATTATGCATCAAACCACCATTCCATTAATCCTGAAAATAATGGTGTATAAAAAAGTATGGCCAAAACACTATCGAATATGGTACACTCCATGCTATGTTTCAAAAATGTGAAATTGATGTTTTGGGGTGATGAAGTTAAGTGTGCAATCTATTTAAAAAACATATGTCCACTTCACACTCTTAACAAAAAGACTCCATATGAAATGTGGTATGGTTGCATTCCTCCAATGCATCTTAGGGTCTTTAGTTCCACTTGGTATGCCTTAATTACTAATGAACAAAGAAACAAACATGGTGAAAGGTGTCGAAAGTGCATCTTCCTAGGGTACTCAAACACTGACAAGGCAATCATTTTTATGATGAAGCAAATAAAAAGTTTATTCTTTCTAGAGATGTGTGTTTTCTTGGAATGAAAAAAATGACAATGTTGTGGAGAGGAAACTTGATCATCTAAATAAATTTACACATATAAATACATGCCTTGAATTTAACAATGAAATTTCACATCTTGAAGGTGGGATCACTATCTTAAATCAATATTTTGAATCTCCTTTTGCAACATCATCTGTTCCTCATGAAGAAGTTCCTGCCACTTCACCAGAACATGAGGTTCAATTGGATGATGTGATCGAAGGGATTGGAAGATTGAATCATTAAGGGAATGAAGCATAACCATTGGATTAACTTGGGCCCTCATAGAAACTTACAAAATGGGTCACGAAGACACTTGAACTTTATGAGGTAGGAAATATAGGAACTAGAAGTTCAATAAGAAAATAAGATGGAGGTGATGAAGATGATTCAAATTCAAGTGGTGTAGACAATATGGATGTTTCAAATGATTGTGAATTGAATTTATCTACTAACCATGAACCAAATTCTTTTGAAGAAGATTCTTCTTATTACATGTGGAAATAAGTTATGCATAAGGAATGTGATTCTCTCATCAATAATAAGACATGGAAGTTGGTAGACCCCCTATATGGAACCAAACCAATTGGTTGCAAGTGGGACTACAAGAATAAGTACAAACCAGATGGATCACTTGAAAGGCATCAGGAAATGCTTGTGGGCACAAAAAGAATGCATGGAGTTATAGGAGACCTTTTCCCCCATAACAAAATGGGATACCATTCATAATCTATTGGATTTGGCTACATATAATGGGTGTAAAGTTCATCAAATGGATGTGAATATCGCTTTCTTGAATCGATACTTGAAATAGAATGTCTTCATGTCTCAACTAGAAGGTTTTTTTTTACGGGACAAGAACATAAAGTAACAAGCTCATCAAGTTTTGTATGGATTGAAACAAGCACCTCATGCATGGTATCAAAATCTAATTGAGCAAATTCTAAAATTGAATTTGAAACACTTTAATGTTGATGTTGCAACTCCTTTTGTCAAGAAAGATGGAAAAATTATTCCATATCTTCTAGTGTATGTAGATGATTTGTTGATGATAGGGAATAATGAAAGTTGCATTGCAGCCATAAAGAAATACTTGAAGATATCTTTTTGAGATGACTGCTGGGGGGGATTTTCATTACTACGTGGGCACTCAAGTGACTCAAAATCACAAGTATATATCCATCTCCAAAAACTACATTGGATAATTACTAACCAATTTTGGCATGGTTGAATACAATCCTCTCACTACAATGGAATAGAATTCAAAGCTAACATCAAAAGGAGGGAATGACCTTGAGCATGCATCCAAATACAAATTATTTGTGGGGAGTCTTATCTACCTTGCCACTACTAAACCTGATATTTCATGCAAAAGCCTTGTGAAGGGCATTTCCATGCTGCAAATAGAGTTGTAATATACTTGAAGGGGAGTCAAGGATTTGGACTCAAATAATCTAAGGTTAAAGACTCCAAGTTAATTGGATATTTAGATTCAAACCTTGATGATGATAAGGGGAATGGTGTGTCTACTTTAGGATACCTCATGAGTCTTGGATCAAAAACTATATCTTGGAGATCATACAAACAATATATTCTAGTAGGTTCCACTCAAATGCAAAATATGTGGCAATTGCAAAAGAAGCAAAGGAGATTGTGTGGCTCATAAAGATACTAGAGGACTTGTAGGAGAAATAGGTGAAATATATATCAACATGAATGACCATCTAATTCAATATAATATAGAGTCTAATACCATTCATTTGATACATTCTTCCATAAGTAAGTAAAATGCAAATATTTTTTACCAAACGCTTGGAAGAGAAAACATTGAAAAGTTCATAAAGATGCTTGGTCTCACAAAAACCCCTTCATATTAATTGGGGGGAATACTAGAACCCTAATACTTAGGGATTAGGGTTCATTGTAAATATGAGTTAAATTGGTCCAGTTACTTAAAAAATGTGTAGTCATAAAGAACGAGAATCAACTTCTTGGAAAATGGAATCCAAAGGTCATCCCTCCATGCATTTATATGATATTCACGTTAATGCAATACAGTCAAGCATTGGAGTTATCCAGGTTTATCAATTAATCACATACCAACCTCTAATGGTGTCATTATGAGGTAGTCATCATGTGATTTCCATACACAACATCCCCATGGATGACAAGAAGGACCTTCAATTTGTCTTAGTGATAACTCAATGTTGGAGTTCGTTCTTTTGATTAAGCCTAGCATAATCTAAGTGTGTGATTTTGGTCTCTCCACTTGATATTTATTGTTATGGTAGGCCCCCCTCTCTCCTTTGTCCCCTTCTATAAACATCCTTTGGTAGCACGTTTGACGCTACTATATCTTTTCAATTATACATGTACAACATATCCTAGGTAACATGATCTTGAGCTTCGTGTCTTTTAATTGGTCTCTAATTAGTTCGAAGTGTATCAAGATTCCAAAATCCATTTAGGCATTCTTCTCAATAGATATACTTGGTCAAACCTCCTTTATCCTTATTTTTCTTAGTGCATGGTGAGTCATGAAATGTTTGTAACCTACCACCCATGTTTTCCATGACTTGTAAATCATAGAGGGGTCTTTCCTAGGATAACTTGAATATGCTTGTGGACCTCATAGTTCCATGGTCAAAACCCATTGCTCAACTATAAAAAGAAAAACTTTATTTTACAATGACCAAGGTGACATCTATCTAAGCCATTAAGATGTATCGTGTCTGTGTTTATCCCTTTGACCCTGGTTCATACCTTCTTTTGCATGCAACAAATCCCAATATATCGGCCCGACAAAGCAAGGCTCAGTCGGCAACACCTACGACGCAAATGCAGTCTCACCTGAGATCTCTGATGGGTAATTGCTAGAACCATGTTTCTACAGTTGGGTGGGAATTTCTTCTCCCTTGGCACCTTATGAACTAGCTCGACCGAAGCCAATGGGTGTATTAATTATTCTTACCATGCGCAGTTAAGACACTTCTTAGCTTATCTGTTGACAGATATTATAACAACAATATAAGCTTTTAACAAACATATTATCTATCAACAGTGCAACTCATGCATAAGAGAACTGATTCATAAGCAAATACATAAACACTTATTCACAATATTCATTCCTGAGACTTAATCACATTCATCGTATACATTCATGCGACATAAATACGTTCACCATCTACACATTGACACAGTATTTAAAGTGGAAACCGATCCGAGAAAAACCACAAAGGTGCTCTTCATCTGGCATGAGAAATATATGGCACCTTTTGTTTGCACTCTCAATTGCAGACTCGGTACTAGAGCTTCTTTTCTTATCTATACAAACTCCTCTCTCCTCTCAAGCTCTCTAGTCTTCCATCGCTCGACCTTCTTCTACTTCACTTTATTGTCGATCCGCACACAGCCTAAATCGACCCTCTCTTCTCTCTTCTACTTCTCTTCTTACAGACACAATTGACTAACTAGGAACCGACCGACTAGGGACTAAGCAACTAAAGAATTACGTAACCCGCATACAACATCGGTTCTTCCTTTTATAGACTCTTTACATGTCGCATTTAGCCGACTTCATTCTATTAGCCAACAAGTTGTCATTCATATTCTAGTTACACTTGTTAGTAGGCACTATCAGCCCAAAATACAAAGATAATTTTATTCCTTAAAGTACGTGTGACTCTAGCCAACTTTGCGCCCACGATCTCTCGAGATGTCCTTTTCAACCATTTTGCCGCTGCACGCCTTCTCTATTGTGGTTCCTTCCATCGCAACTGAACTCGTCGTATATTTTCCTTCTCTCGGGACTTCTCTTCTGTCTTAGCTCTTTCTTCCTTAACTGCTTATGTCTTCCTCTGTGAGTTGCTTCTTCTACCTTGCTCTTCCTTCCACAACTGCTTTCTTTGCAGCTTCTCCTCTGCCTTCATCTGCTTCTGTCGTAGCTTCTTCTCCATGCAACCGGACTCTTTATCTTCTGAGTAGAATCCTAACTGTATTGTCCCTATCTTTTCATAGGGCCAACATATCCCAAATATATTTAAGTCACTCATTTCCTATTTGTCAAAGGCTTGTCTTAATCTCACTCTCTTGTGAAGCAAAATTTGTCGGATCGATCCCAAAATTGTGGACTAAAGTTCATGATCTCTTCTTTCACAGTTTTGGGATACTTGGATATGTTCATATGTTCTCTCTTTTAACCCTCCCCCAATAATAGGCTTTTTCAATAGGTTCTCCTTTGGTTTGCTCTTTCCTTGTTGGATTTGGTAGTTTCTTGTGGGTTGTCTTTAGTTCTATCCCTTTCTTGCATTCTTGGGCAATCCGCATCAATACTTAAAGAAAGGTTCCAACATAGATTGTAAATTAGAAAGGAACCCTCTTACTAAGAGAACTTTGATCATCATAGTTGCATTTACGGTTAGATATTTATATATAGTATAAATTTTTTATGTTGTTATTTGTTGATTATATTTAAAGAGAACATTTTTATACATGTTTTGCAAGAGGATTCTATCATATTCAAGTATGTTAAGTAGGGTTTCTCCCTTCTTTTGTTTCTTATATGTGTTCCCTTTACTCATCTCAAGTAGCTTTCCATTCTCAATATTTAATATTTCTATTTTCTTACAAATCTGGCTAAGAGCTTCAACTCCCTTAAGGTAGTGAATAAACCCTACTAGGTCCTTTTCTAATTTTCTTGCTCATCAATTGTGTTAGTTAGTTTAATTTTGTTTATTCATTATGCATGTGTTGAATCAAGGGTTACATAAGATGCATACTCTCTCTATTATATCTCTTTCACTTCATAGAATGAATGCCTAATTAGCTCAAAAGAGAATAATCATCTTTTTTTATTTCACTTCCTAGTTTGTTATTTCTTGTTCACTACCTAGTCTAACTTGCCACATAACTAATTAACCTATAATATACCTCAATAACATCCATGTTGTGAATGATATTAGGGATGATTTTATGAGTCATAGATGGGGTCACTATAATATCCAAACAAGCAACCTAGTTACAATAATGACCATATTGGATGAGAACACAAGATACAATATTGAAAGAAATAACATTACAATGAAAATCAAATTACAATGGTGAATCAACAAGGAAAAACATTGCAATTTACATAGCAATACATATAATCTTTCTTTTTAGCTCCCTTTCACTTTATACACTTAACTAGTTAGCTCACATAACATCAAAAGAGTATAACCAATTTTGTTTAATGTCATTTTCTAGTTGGTTGTTTCTTATTCAAGACCTAATAAACTCACCACATAACTAATTAACCAATATGTCTAGATCACTTAATCATTATTCCTAAACCTTAATTAATATAATGGATACCTCATCTTCTCTCTCCTCCCCTTGCTTTTTCAATTTCTCCCAAAAATTTGGTGCCATCTCACCCTCCCTCTAAGTTCCTTTATTTTGGGACTTTCCCTCATAATAACTGTGAGAAAGTTCACTTTAATCATCGTGCTAAAATTTATAGAAGCATTTGTGTGGCGTATAATAATGATTTAGAATGGATTAATAATAAAATGAGAAAGTACACAATATTACAAAAAAATATACAAGAAATAATATTGAAATAAAGACTGTTACACTGAAAACCATTTTTTTGTAATGAATCAGTGGTTGAAAACATTGCAATTGACATAAAAAAAACCTCGACATAATTCCTAAAAGAGGCAAATACCACAATATGCAAGAACACTAACCCTATCATTAAGTTATAGTTGAATGAGAACACTAAGCTAGACACATCTAAGTTGTAAAAAAAATAGAAAAACTTTGAGGAAATAGCATAGAGTCTTTGAAAAATGGTTGGAATGTTTGAGACTAAAAAAATTGTACATATAATAATTATTTATGAAATAGCCCTAGATGGGCACTAATAAATCATGATTGAAACCAACCATTTTTAAAGAGAATTTTTAAAGAAAAAAATGGTAATAAAATACCATAAATCTTAGAATGTACATCTATAAATATGTTACTCATATGTTAGCTAAGAATTTTTTTTTTATAACTGATCATGTAATCAATCTTATTACCATATATAAATAGTCTCAATACTATATATATTCACACTTTAAACTTACTTATTGAAGGAATGCATTTTACTATTAATCTTAGAATGTACAACATCTATAAATATTTTACTCATTACTTGAATAAAAAAGCATAATGATAAAACGAAAAAAATATATAAATATTTTACTCATTACTTGCATAAGCATAATGATAAGAGAAAAAATTATAATTGATCATGTAAATATTAAATAAGTATAATGATAAATAAGTATAATGATAAGAAGAAAAAAAATTATAAATATTTTACTCATTACTTGAGTAAGCATAATGATAAGAAAAAAAATTATAATTGATCATGAAAATATTAATAGTCTCGATACTTAAAATATATATATATATTCGCACACTTTAAACTTACCTATTGAAGTAATGCATTTTATTATTAGATGTCCTATATCATGTCCTTTTAATTAATAAATTGAATATAAAGGAAAAGCATTTGACATATATAAAACATAAATAATGAGCAGCCCTTAGATCGGGAAAGAGCTTAAACGCAGTCTCGAAGAACACCGAATCTAGTGTTATTACCTTGCATAATTACATATATAATTAATTTGCTATCTGTCTGAACATGCTTCTTGTTATCAATCATCAATAGAGAGGGGGGATGATATTATATTCCTTGAATATAAAAATGCAAAATTCAGCGAACCAGAGATCTTTTTTCATTATTTCACTATCCCTTGTTCGGATAGAGGTTTTTCTAGACCATTTAGTGGGTGTATTAATAATAATTCGTAATGCATGTTATTATTAGAATGTTTTATATCATGTCCTTTTAATTAATAAAAGGAATTTAAATTATTTTATTATTAATAATAATAATTCATAGGAATTTAAATTATTTTATTAATAATAATAATTCATAGGTAGTTTTTTTCACATCTCATAATATAATGTTAGAAATTGAACTCTATCCAAAAGGTCATTTTGTAAAAACATTCGCTATAATAATTCTTGAAAAATAGAATTAAAATGTTTTTAATAAAAAGTTTGGTCTCAATTCTGATAAAGAATATAATTTGCATTATTTATGTCCGCCATTGACTTTTGGAGTATACATGTGAACAACTCTTGCATTTGTAGATTGGATAGGAATTGATAAAGAATATACTTTGCATTATTTATGTCCGCCATTGACTTTTGGAGTATACATGTGAACAACTCTTGCATTTGTAGATTGGATAGGTCTTGCATTCATCTCATGATTCTGCAAAATAACAAAAAAATAAATATCAAATTAATTAATATTTATCTATAAATTATTTTTTAATTTTATTTAATTTTAATTAAATTTAAAATATAAAATAAAAACACATTATTTTTATTTAAATATCAAATTAAAAAATACTTTTATCAATAATAATTTGAAATCTTTGTAATTTAAAAAGCTTTATCAACCTAATAATCTAATATCAAAATTTCTTATCAATTTGGAAATCTTGATAATTACATCTTCCACACTCAAACACTAATATTATCCATACCAAAAACACTCTTAGCAATAGTAATGGTATGCATAAATTAAAAAATACCAAAAAAAAATCTTCAATGATGTTAAAGATTAGATTAGAAGTAATAATGGTATACATAAATTAAAAAATACCAAAAAAAAATCTTCAATGATGTTAAAGATTAGATTAGAAGAGATAATATATATAATGGACATATTGATTGCCTTTGCAATTGAATTACCTTCTCAATATTAACCTAAGTATTTATAAGTATATAACAACAAAACCATAGGTAAATACCATGGGTCACAGAATACCCTAAGTCACTAATTCTACCTAATGTGGCCAACTCAACTACTCAACTAACTAACTAATTAATGCATTATTGATAGTGGTCCGTTAAGATTACAATTCTTAACACAATCCCTTAATCTCAACTAGGACAATACTTTCAGCACTATCAATGCAAAAAGATGTCTGTTGGTCTATGTCTCAGCGAGGCTTACATTTCACCCAAAATCTTCAGCTTTACTTTACTTTCTTCCTTGATGTGTACTTGGACTTCTTCTTCTTTGTCTTCTAGGTCTCAATGCTAAGTAGATGTTCTTCAACATTTTATTTAACTTCTAAAACATAGTGCAAGTCTTCTTCTTATGTTTCAATATGATTTTTCTAGTTGTCATCATTACCTACACACTGAAAAAATTTGTCAAAAAAAATATGAATATATTTCAGCTCTTCTTGGAGAGAATTCACATCTTCTTGTTCCTCATCAATGGCAGCTACTTCATCATTCTCATTGGCTTCTTCATTTACATGTAACCACTATGCATCATTCATTGCTTCTTCAAAAAATGTGGTCTAAGAAGAAAACCGAACATACTGTAGATGCTCATCACTACTAGGAGTCTCCTCATAGATCTCCCTCAAACTTTTGGTTTTCTAATTTTGGGGTGGACTGTCTACTGTTGTTTCTTTTGTGCTGCTATCAATTGTCCATTGCTCATTCTAAGCAACTGTTGCAGCGTCTATGTTGCTATCAACTGTATCTTGCTCAAAGAGACTATCGCATCACTGAACATGGCTACATTAACAGGTTTACTATCATCAGCTAAAACAATTGGATCAACAACCTTTGTTGGGATTACATGATCACCGGTTGCCTCATAGACACAGTGATCTTGGCTGTCTTCCCGATGCTTTGAGTGACTTGCAAAGTCACTTTCTTCTACAACTGGTTCTTCACTAAATACTTCTTTTAGTATATTTCATGCTCTTTTTGGAGTATCAGCTTCTACAATATAATGAAATAGTGAATAGTCTATACTGTCTTGTATGAGACATAAGGAAATAACTTGCCTTCTTTCTTTTTGGAACTCAGACAACGCCTTAAATGATTCTGGATCTCTAGGGTCTTCTTCAACTATGAAATGCCACAAATCATGTAATTTTAACAAATTACATACTTTCACTGCCCATACATCATAATCATCTCCATCAAATGTTTGCCATAAGCCTTCTAGATTTCTTACCTCTTCAAGCTCTTCTGGTAGTGCTTTAGTAGCTCCATCTTCAAGAATCGATCTTCTTTGATTTTCTTCAATCTTTTGAGTAATGTTGGAACATTGTCCAATCCTTTGGCTCAACGTCAACAATACTTTCTCTTCAACTTCTGAAATTTTTTCTTGCTGTAGCCATCTTGATATGACTAACAAGAGATCTCCCTCCCTTCAACTTCTGAAATTTTTTCTTGGTGTAGCCATCTTGATATGACTAACAAGAGATCTCCCTCCTTTTTTTGAACTGATTAAAAGAGGCACCACTCCTTATACACTAGCACAAGGAGGGGGGTACCAAAAATTGGTATAAGTGTCGAAAGGTCACCACGCTTTCGCTGAATGAACAGTACGGTGGTACCACGCTTTGTCTCTATAGAAAGGGCAGTGGCACCATGCTTTACTAGTGGGAAAAAGGTGGTGCTGCTGAGGGTACCCCAGTTCTCAATAGGGCAAAGTGCAATGTTGCTTCCAAGAAGAAGAAAAAATACACCGAGAGGAGTGTGTTCCGTCTTGCAGGATTCATTACTACTTCCAAGTGTGCGTGTGCTTTCCATTATGTGAAAAGGCTTACCCAGACAAGGATCAGGCCACACACTCTGATACCATGTTAAAGATTATAAGCATATATATGAT
This sequence comes from Pseudotsuga menziesii, assembly GCA_001517045.1. NCBI lineage: Eukaryota > Viridiplantae > Streptophyta > Pinopsida > Pinales > Pinaceae > Pseudotsuga > Pseudotsuga menziesii. Next base: position 89,266 of record LPNX010845711.1, read on the forward strand.
GGAACACGTAATGGGCATATTGATTTATGCCCATTATGTGTTCCATCATATATATGCTTCCTCTCTTCTAATCTTTAACATGGTATCAGAGTGTATGGCTTGATCCTTGTGTGGGTAAGCCCTTTCACGCACACTCGGAAGCAGTGACAAAGCCTGAAAGACAAGACACACTCCTCTTGGCGTATTTTCATCTACATTATGCTCTGTTTTCTGGTTATGGCAAACATTTGATGGAGATGATTATGATGTATGGGGAGTGAAAGTAAGTAATTTGTTAAAATTAAAAGATTTGTGGCATTTCATAGTTGAAGAAGATCCTAGAGATCTAGATTGATTTATGGCTTTGACCGAGTTCCAAAAAGAAAGAAGGCAAGTTGTTGCCTTATGTCTCATACAAAACAGTATGGACTATTCACTATTTCATTATATTGTAGAAGTCGGTACTCCAAAAAGAGCATGGGATATATTGAAAGAAGTGTTTAGTGAGGCACTAACTGTAGAGGAAGATGAGTTTGCAAATCATGCACAGCACCAGGAAGACAGTCACGATCTACAGTTGTTAAGAACCCGTGTTAACCCTCTTATTTATTTTGTTAGTATATTTTGTCGGACACACATGCTTTGTAAGTCATCCCATTAATATGTTGTATTATACCACATTCATGGAGAGTAAGTAATAGTTGTTAAGTCGTCCAGTTAATATGTTTCATTATCCCAAATTCATGGAGAGTAATAGTTGTTTAGATTAGACTTAGTATATAATTATGTGTTGAGGCTAATGAAGGCATTCAAGAGATATTTTGTATTGAGCTTGCTCAAAGGAGGCCGCCCCCTCGAAGTGGCCTGCGATCAATAAAATATCTTTTATGCTCCAATATTTCTGTTGTATCGTGCATTCTCATTGTTTATTGTAGGAGGTTCACCACATATGGTATTAGAGCACTTTCTTGGGCTCGTTGGGTGGAATTTATGCCAATTTGTTTTTCTTTTGCAGTGCTTCCTAGCATTGTGATTATTGCAGTAGTTCTTCATCTTGCAGCGGTATTAAAATAAACCATATCCGCTTAACTATGGGAAATACTTGGGCATATCCCTAAAACTCATTGTGAGGAGTACCACGGGAACACCAAAGAAGCTGGTCATTGAAAGGAACTGCCAAGCGAAAAGGGAAACGACCATTGCCTGATTGACTAGTTCTCACCCGTGAAGTAAACCAAAAGCTGTCGTTTGTGGCAAAACGATTCTCAGTTTTACCTAAGCTGTGGAGTGAGGGGTACTGCCCCAATACACAAGCCATTAGACAACATTGGTGGCCGAGTGAATCCCTTGAGCCTTTAGGAAATCTGATAGCTGAGGTCCATATCCATTTAGAGTTGATAAAGCGCAGCTTTCCGAAACCGCCACAGATTTTTTCCTCCATTTCCAGTTGATAAAGCGCATCTTTCCAGAATCGTCGTAGGTCATTTCCACAAAAACAAAAATCTGATTTTTTGCCATACCTTCTTTGATTTAGCTCCATTTACCTTAAAAATTAACTGTAACCTTCGTAATCCCATTCTGCATATTCCTTCCTTGAGGACCCTATCTCCAATTCCACTTCTTGAAGCCTGAAATTCCACATTTGTCTATTTTTAGGGTTTGCCATAACTTTTCTTATTCTCACCCAATCGCCTTCAAATTTTGCCACAGTGTTCGTTTCCCATTTTGGCTTCATTGTCCCTCTCTGACAAATTTTCCAATTTCTTCACCATGCCTCTGAAATTCGCATTTCTGCTTCATGTTCCTAAGAAAGTGTCCAAAACCCCGTAAAACCTCAATTACTCCCCAACTCAAAACTTTCATTTTCTAAAACCCTTTTCATTTTTGTTTTTCTACCCATTTCCAAAAAAAAAAAAACTACTTATGGTTGTCACCCGCGTCGAAGAAAATAAACAAATGGAAGAAAAACTTGCCGCCATCAAGTCCAAACTCAAAGATCTATCGGCCTCCATATTCAGCTTTCACCCATGAACAATCGACGACAGCCTGAGTCTTCTGCAAACACTGGGTTCTCTTCCTCTAGCAACTTCCGTGGGTCGAAGCTGGATTTTCCTCGCTTCAATGGTGATGATCCGACTGGATGGATTTATAGGGCAGAACAATATTTTAGTCTGCATAACACTTTTGATGTCAATAAAGTCCCACTTGCATCTTTTCATTTGGAACATGAAGTCCTTCAATGGTTCTGTTGGTACATCAAGGCTCATGCACAGCCAAACTGGACAGATTTTTTCCAACCCATTTTGCAACGATTTGGCCCTAATGCTATTGATGAGTTCACAGGAGCACTCACCAAACTTCGCCAAACTAGCACTATGAGGGAGTATCATACAGAATTTGAGAAACTGACAAATCACACCGAAGGATTGCCTTATACATTCTACCTGAGTGTTTTATTAGTGGTATGAAGGGTGCAATCCGATCTGAGGTTAAAATGTTCTACCTCTACACAATGATGGAAGCCCTAGGGTTGGCTAAGCTAGCAGAGGACAAGATCAAGGCTCAACGACGCTCCAAATCCACTCTTATTCCATTCAAAACTATGGTTCCCCAAAGACCCCAAATTCCGCCAGCTCCTAGAACCACTCCTATCAAACATTTCTCTGAAGTGGAGATGCGGGAACGTCGAGAAAAAAGGGCTTTGTTATAATTGTGACGAGAAATTCACCCGAGGACATCGATGTGCTGAGCAAAAGCTCTATCTCTTGGATGTGGATTCTCCGCCTTGTTAGGATTTATAATCCTCCCTTGACCAAACTATCTATTAGATTATTTTAGCCTAACTAAGGAGTTTTATTTAATTATTTGGGTCCACTAGTACCATTGGGTCCACTTGGCCTAATGGGACCACATGTACCAGTTACTAGAGTGTGAGGAACACCAATAGAGGCTAGCTGCCACTAACTACACTTGCATACATCAATTTAGGCACCTCCTAGTCCATTCCCTACATTGCAAGATCCGCTAGGAGTCCTAGCACCAACCTCCTTCAGTCAATTGGAGTTGGAACGAGTTACATCCAGTTAGATCACAATCAGTTCAGTTAGCGTCAGTTATGCATGGCTGCATGCGGATAATGCGTCTTTTCACAACTACCACTTCAGTTAGACTAAGTTAACTGATTATTACTAATTGTGTGACTCGATTAGACATCTGGAGTTAACCGCTTGGACTCCGATAGTGATTGAGACATCTATAGTTCGCTAGTCAGTCAGATACAGTCACATCCAGTTGGGAAATTCGAATTCATCACTAATGATTCGAATTCTTTCCTATGTAACACTATCGTAACACTGGATTCTTTAATGAACATGACACTATAATTATCTGAGCTATACTTATCTATTTCCTGTGAGATTTGTTTTGTTTCGTGTGTATTGACATTCCTCTTTCACTATAATAATAATTTTGGACTCATTGCTTGAATATCAAAATGGCACAACAATTCTAACATGGTATCAGAGCCATTTCAAGCAAGCTTCAAATCGGTTTACTCTCCATTGAACACCAGAAGCAGCTGGGTTTCCATAAAAGTCCTGCAAAGAGTGCCTTGCTTCCTCTGAATTTATTCAGAGTAGCGTTGCCGACGTGACGGACCCTGAGAAAGTGTTCATGTTAAGAGGGAAGGCTTGATTCTAACATATTTCAATTTTTTTAGTTTTTGCAATGCTACGTAGCTTGATTGGAGATATTGTCTGATCAGCAGGAGAATTATGAATTCTCAATCTTGCACACCTTGGATCCTAACACCCTTCAATTATGTTGATTGGAGGGAAGCTATGCAGTTGGCCTTGCGCAAACAAGGATACTACAGGATAATATTGGGAAGGGAGACTGAGCCCCGTCATCCAACTGAGAGAAACAAGTTTATGAACCGCTTAGATGAAGCTTTTGGTTATCTATGTACTTATATTTCCAGATATCTCCTCTTCCACCTTGAAGGTTTGAGGACACCCAAAGAATCTTAGGGGAAGCTTGAAATCTTGTTTGGAAAACAAGATGAGCTTCAAGGACACATTTTGAAGAACGAGTTGATAGCCTTACATCCCAGCAGTGTCAATACATCCTTTCATTCTATGCAAAAATTCTCCAATGATTCTTCTATTATAAATTATGTGCATAGTTTACCAGTGATTGCTCCATAAAAGGGAGAGGAAATTGATTTTTATATCTCTAATGATGTTGTTGGTGTGCAGATCAGTAATTCTTTGGATATTTTGGAAATAATATCATATTGTAGGAGTGATCCATTCACTCTCATTGATCTAGAGCTTCCAACAAATTTCTACATGATTGCATGCATCAATACTCAAAATTTTGAAGAAGGAGAAAATTGTGCATCTACCATCTCGATGGAGCACACCCTTGGATCTGATACGAACCTATTTGGATTTTATATGATCTTATTTGGATCTGATCTGATATTACTTGATTCAAGCTTTCAGTTTCATGAGCTTCCAATGTGGCTTGTCGCTGGTCTTATCAATTTTGGTGTGAAAAATCAAGTACCAAAAGTCTCTTTCAAAATTATTGTTGGGGAATTGATGTCAGTTTTCTCTCATAAGTTTGTTGATATTATATTTTGTGAATATTTAGATATTTTGGAAATAATATCAAATTGTAGGAGTGATCCATTCACTCTCATTGATTTAGAGCTTCCGACAAATTTCTACATGATTGCATGCACAAATACTCAAGGTTTTGAAGAAGGAGAAAATTGTGCATCTACCATCTCGGTGGAGCACACCCTTGGATCTAATATGAACCTATTTGGATCTAATATGATATTACTTGGTTCAAACTTTCAATTTCATGAGCTTCCAGTGTTGCTTGTAGTTGGTCTCATCAAATTTGGTGTGAAAAATCAAGTACCGCAATTCTCCTTCGAAGTTGTTGCTGGTGATTTGATGTCAGTATTCTTTTTTGAGTTTGATGATATTATATTTTATGTGTCTGTGGATATTTTGGAAATAATACATATTTGAGGAGAGATCCATTCATCCTCATTAATCTCGAGCTTTCAGAAAATTCCTACATGATTGCATGCACGAATACTCAGGGTTTTGAAGAAGGAAAAAACTGTGTATCTACCATCTCGGTGGAGCACACTCTTGGATCTGATATGAACTTATTTGGATCTGATATGGTATTATTTGGATCTAATCTGATATTATTTTGTTCAATTTTTAATTTCCAAGAGCTTTCAGTAAAACTTGTAGCTGCTTTCATCAATTTTGGTGTGACAAATCAAGTACCGCAAGTCTCCTTCAAACTGGCTGCTGGAGATTTGATGTTAGTTTCCTCTTATGAGTTTGCTGATATTTTATTTTGTGAATCATTGATTATTTCTGAAGCTATATCAGATTATGGAGTTCAAGCATTCGCCCTCCACAGTCCCATGGCTTCTCTACCTATCTATTTAATCATATGCTCATCTCCTCACAAAGCTAGTAAAGATGAAGACATTCCGCATTCGTCTGGACACTTGCTACTAACACTTGGGGCTGATTTTACCTCAAATGTGTTGATGTTCAAGGCTACAATATATCAGCTGTTTGGGTGTTCCTCACATGGTTCGAATTCTCAAGCACTTTTGCTCTCTTATCAGTTGATTTCAATTACTCTACATGGGTTCAGTTTTCATCTTGCACATTCATTGAGCACATTCTTCTTCTTCCAAAGAGGAAGATTCCTCCAGACATATTCATTTAGTTTGGATTCAGAGGTTCACATGCACAGTCTCAGGATGATTTTGCACAGAAGAACCAATATACTGCATTTGTTGCTGCAAATTGCAGCAATTTTTTCACAAAGTTTTTATTCAAAACTTGTTTTCCTGATTCACTGCTTATCTTGAGGGGGGGTTCCCATGAGGTTTTCTCCTATTTCCTTGATTTATTAAGCAGCATTTTTATCTTTTAGATTGTATATGGGTGACTTATGGCCTTGTTACCAAGGCTCGCAGTTGTCCAAGTTAGGATTCAGGGGGGGTGTTAGGATTTTTAATCCTCCCTTAACCAAACTATCTATTAGATTATTTTAGCCTAACTTAGGAGTTTTATTTAATTATTTGGGTCCACTTGGCCTAATGGGGTCACATGTACCAGTTACTAGAGTGTGAGGAACACCGATAAAGGCTAGCTGGCATTGACTGCACTTGCATGCATCAGTTTAGGCTCCTCATAGGCCATTCCCTACATTTTAGGAGCCATTGGGAGTCCCGACACCAACCTCCTTCAGTCAGTTGGAGTTGGAACTAGTTAAGCTTAGTTATTTTCCAATTAGATCACAATCAGTTCAGTTAGCATCAGTTATGCATGGTTGCATGTGGATAAGGCGCATTTTCTCACCTACCACTTCAATTAGACTGAGTTAACTGATTATTACTGATTGTGTGACTTGATTAGACATCTGGACTTAACCACTTGGACTCCGATAGTGATTGAGACATCTTTAGTTAGCTAGTCAGTCAAATACAGTCACATCCAATTGGGAGATTCGAATTCATCCCTAATTATTCGAATTCTTTTCCTATGTAACATTATTGTAACACTGGATTCTTTAATGAACATGATACTGTAATTATCTGAGCTATACTCATTTCTTTCCTGTGAGATTTGTTTTGCTCAGTGTGTATTGTCATTCATCTTTCATTGTAATAATAATTTTGGACTCATTGCTTGAAGATCTAAATGGGACAACAATTCTAACACGCCTGCCCATGAAATGTTTTATGATGCTCAGGATCCAGTAGATACTGAGGGTGACAGTCAACACCTGCCTGTTGACCTTCCTGCTCCAGACGACCAGCCAAAGATATCTCTCCATGCATTAGCTGAAGTCACCACCCCACAAACCATGCGGGTCATAGGTTTCTTCAAAAAACTCCCTCTTACTATACTCTTTGATTCTGGTAGCGCTCATAACTTCATTGACCCCAGGATTGCCAAACAGGCTGATGTTTTCTCCATCCTTGCTCTAGCTTTGAAGTCATGATTGCCAATGGGGGCACCTTACCTGGCAAAGGGAAGTGTCGTAATGTGCAAATCTCTATGGGGAATTATAACTTGTGCTCTGACATGTTTTCCTTGCCCTTAGGCGGATGTGATGTGGTTTTGGGCACTCAATGGTTATGCACACTTAGACCCATTTTATGAGATTTTGCTGAACCTTGGATGCAGTTTTCAATCAATGGTCGCAAACACACATTGCAGGGCATACAACCAGGGTCTCTCAACATAATTAGTTCGCATCGCATGGAAAAGCTTCTTAAAAAGAGTTCACATGGTGTCACCACTCAACTCCATTTCATTCAGATGCAACCTTCAGCAGTTTCAACTACTTCCTTGGATCTACAACAAAATTTGGATCGATATGCATGTGTGTTTGTTGAGCCAATGGGATTGCCACCTTCAAGACCAGCGGACCATCGTATTCTGCTCTTTCCTGGAAGCGTCCCTCCCAACATTAGGCCCTATCGCTACCCGTTTCACCACAAGACAGAGAATGAGATGTGTGTTCGTGACTTACTGAAACAAGGTGTTATTCGCCCTAATACCAGTTCCTTCTCTTCATCGGTTCTTCTTGTCTGAAAAAAAGATGAGTTATGGTGCCTCTGCGTCGACTTTCGAACACTTAATCACATCACAATCAAGGATAAGTTTTCAATTCCTGTTGTTGATGAGCTTCTGGATGAGCTCCATGGTGCTTATTTTTTCTTCAAGTTGGATATTCGTTTTGGGTATCACCAAATTTGGGTTCATGAGGATGATATCCCTAAAACAACTTTATGCACACATGATGGCCACTATGAATTTTTGGTCATGCAATTTGGCCTCACAAATGCTCCTTCCACGTTCCAGGCATTGATGAATAAAATATTTCGGCCTTACTTGCGAAACTCCATTTTGGTCTTCTTTGATGATATCCTCATCTATAGTAAAACATGGGCTGAGCATCTCCATCATCTGAATCTTGTACTGCAGCTTTTCTGTGATCACAATCTATGTGGCAAACAGTCTAAATGTGTGTTTGGGCAAAAGGAAGTAGAGTATCTCGGGCATATTGTTTCAGCACAAGGGGATCGTGTCGATCCTACCAAAATAGATGCCATGAAAAATTGGTCGCATCCTTAGACCCTGAAGAGCCTTCGTGGGTTTTTGGGACTGACTGGCTACTACCGCAAGTTTGTCAAGGATTATGGGAAGATTGCAGCTCCATTAACAGCTCTACTGAAAAATGATGCTTTTACATGGACACCTGGTGTTGAGTGTGCATTTGACAAACTAAAACAAGTTATGTGTACCACACTTGTTCTAGCTATGACTGATTTTCCCAAGCCCTTCACTATTGAGAGTGATGCTTGCGACAATGGACTTGGTGATGTCCTCCTCCAAGATGAACATCCCATTGTGTTCACCAGCAAATCCCTTGTCGGTAAGAATTTAGCCGCTTCTACATATGAGAAGGAAATGATGGCTATTTTGCATGCAGTACATAAGTGGCATCCATACCTCTTAGAGAATGATTTCTGCATCAGGACTGATCACCAGAATCTGAAATATTTCCTGGAACAACGAGTCTCATCCCCAACACAACATAAATGTGTTAACAAACTCATGGGTTATGACTATGATATCACTTACAAGAAGGGTAAGGATAATCTTGTGGCGAATGCTCTTTCCCGCAGATTGGATGACCATGCTTCTCTTTCAGCTATTTCTATGCCTATTCCAAATTGGTTACAATTTGTTCAGCAAGGCTATGTCAATGACTCTTCCTTATATAAAATCATCCAATAGTTGGCCAATAATCATTCTGTTGTACCGCATTACTCTTGGGATGGTTCTTCTCTGAGATACAAGGGTCGTTTGGTGCTTCCCCAGAGCACAGATATTCACTAGGATGTCTTCTATGAACTTCATGCTTCTCTATCGACAGGGCACTCTGGATTCCTCAAAACGTATGAGCGGGCACAACATAACTTCTTTTGGAAGGGAGTGAAATGGGAAATTCAACAGATGGTTACCGAATGTGATACCTTCCAGCGCCACAAGGGTGAAACTACACTCTTCCCCAGCTTGCTTGAACCCTTGCCCATGCCTACATGGATTTGGATAGATATTTCAATGGATTTCATTGAAAGGCTCCCTAAATCTGGAGGGAAGACTGTAATCTTGGTTGTGGTTGATCGACTCTCCAAATATAGTCATTTTTTGTGCTCTCAGCCATCAATATACCGCCTCCTCAGTCGCACAAATTTTCATGGACCAAATATTTCGTCATCATGGAATCCCTACTTCCATTGTCTCAGACTGTGACACAACTTTCACAAGTCACTTTTGGACTGAACTCTTTCGCCTCACTGGCACCAAACTGAATATGAGTTCAGAATATCACCCACAAACAGATGGTCAGACTGAAGTCACCAACAAATGTATGGAAACTTATCTTCATTGCTTCACCTCTAAACAACAACATCATTGGGCATAGTGGCTCCCTCTCGCTGAATGGTGGTACAATACTTCCTACCATACTGCATCTAAAATGACTCCATATGAAGCAGTGTATAGTCAAGCACCGCCAGTTCTCCTTCCATACACCCCCAACAGTTCACTAGTTCACGCAATTGACATGGTTCTTCGAAACCTCGATCAAATTCTTCACATTCTGCAGGACAATCTTTACATGGCAAGAAATCGCATGAAATAGCAGGCTAATCAACACCGTTCTAAGCGCACCTTTCAAGTCAGTGATATGGTTTGTCTTTGTCTGCAACCTTACAAGCAATCATCCCTGAAACTCAAAGGACATCAGAAGCTGGCTCCATAGTTTTATGGGCCATATAAAGTTCTTCAAAAGATTGGCTTTGTTGCTTATAAATTGGAACTTCCCCCTTCTTCTCGCATTCACCCAGTCTTTCATGTCTCTTGTCTCAAGAAAGTGATTGGCACCCACATCAAAGCACAAACTATTTTACTAGATCTGGATAAGGAAGGATCCATCATTTTGGAACCGGAGGTCATCCTCAATAAACGCACTTGTCAACTTTGCTCTTGGTCCATCACAGAGGTCTTAAATTAGTGGCACGACATGCAACCAGAGGATGCTACATGGGAACCACTCTTTCAATTTCAGTAATAGTTTCCACATCTAAAGTTTTGAGGACAAATCATTTGTAAGAGGGAGGGGATGTTAAGAACCCGTATCAACCCTCATATTTATTTTGTTCTTATATTTTGTCGGACGCATATGCTTTGTAAGTCGTCACATTAGTATGTTGTATTATCCAACATTCATGGGGAGTAAGTAATAGTTGTTAAGTCGTCCAATTAATATATTGCATTATCCCACATTCATGGGGAGTAATAGTTGTTTAGATTAGACTTAGTATATAAGTATGTGTTGAAACTAATGAAGGCATCTCTTTTGTGCTCCAATATTTCTGTTATATTGTGCATTCTCATTGTTTATTACAAAAGGTTCGCCACAATAGTATGCGTACATGCAAATGAAAAAGTCAAAGTGCAGAGCATTCACATCTTTGTGTTCCTCATCAATTGCAGCTATTTCATCATTCTCATCGACTTCTTCATTTGCATGTACCCACTGTGCATCTTGTTGCTTCCAAGAAGAGAAAGAAAAAATAGAAAAAATATGCCAAGAGGAGTCTGTTCCGTCTTTGTGACTTCGTCACTACTTTCGAGTGCATGTGTACTTTCATTCAACTCTGTGAAAATTGAATTATCTTCTCAATATTAACGCAAGTATTTATAAAACTACATAAGAGAAAAACCATAGGTAAATACCATGGGACACTAATTCTACTTAATGTGACCAACTCAACTACTCAACTAACTAAGTGATTAATGCACTATTAATAGTGGTCAGTTGAGATTACAATTCTTAACAAATGGATCATTATCTCTGTTATCACTGTTGTGGCATAAATACTCTTTCAGATTTGGTTGTACTTCTCCTATGGGCAATAAGGCCTTTCTAAAGCCTCACAAATGAACGATTCCCAATATTGGACTCTATGAATTTCTCCATATTTTGTATTGTATAGAGATTAACAAAACACAGCTAAAGGTTTGAGAGAAGTTTTGAAAGTATGTAATATAAAACTTTCACAATAACATTAGGCTTAGCAATTAAGGTCAACATAAAACCACAGTTATCAAATTTGAAAATGTCTTTTTCAAAATTTGCATTTATACCTCTAAATTCAGTAACATTTCACTAGTATACCTAAGTCTTCCACATCAAAGAAGTCTTTCACATCAAGGTGATGAAGGGAATGAAGTGTGTGGGTTTTTAAAAAGGTGGTTACTATTGAAATCTAGGTTTTCATAAGGTTGCTACTGCACCATATATATTATGGCAATTGAACACAAGAGAGGTTTAAGCACTTAAAAAGTCCGACTCATGACAGCTTTAACACACTGACATAATGGAATCCTAGAATTCAACAAATGTGCATGATGGAATTCAACCCAAATATTCTAGCACGAACCGAACTTCCCAATTGTCGTATTTATTTGCTTAATATGGCCAAATTTGGTAACTATCCATAAAACTCATAACAATATGGAGGCAGAGGTAGAGTTAGTAGCATTGGGGACAGTAATCATGGTCATTTTTGAAAAAGAATAATATAAAACTTGTTTTTAAGGTATTTAAAAACAAACTCATTAAGGTACTTAAAAACAAACTCATTATAACATTATGGAAGTAAGGTTAATCAGGTTAATCGGATTAGGCTTGAAAACAATATCAAAGCAATTTGAAGTAAACTCACTATGAGTGGGATATTCAAATATTTAGATGTTTATGCTAAAATCTAAAATTTCTAACCAACAACCTTCTTTTTCAAATGTACAAAATGCTTTCAATATAAATCTTAGGTTTAATAATAAATATTTATAAAATTATTCTATTATTTAGATTCACGACGGTAGTACTTACATCATGTATAGCTTCATGTAGAGCAGTCACTTGGTTTTTGGACACGGTCCGTACCTGTTATGGATTAACCAAAAGCATATAGAAATTTTAATCAAAAGCACTTAGAGATTTAAGAGCAAATATGATACAAATTTTACACATAAAATAATATTTCTATTATATAGACTTGGACTAGACTTGTATTTAGAAATTTGAAGATCAAATATGGTACAAATTTTACACATTTCTATTATATAGACTTAGACTTGTATTCAATTATACTATTGATTATAACATATTTATATAATTGATTTTAAATCTAATATAGATAAAAATTTATAAAAAAAATTCTGAACTAACTTTCAACAAATCTCAAACTAAACTTAACAAAACTCTAACTAAACTTATCAAACTGTACTGTATTATTAATGGAAACACTATATCCAACAATTAGACAGCAGACAGGAGAATACCTTGTGAATGACAGTCCAAATGACTCCCTCAGTGCAGGGAGGAGTGGTGAGAGATCCCGTGTATCGGTAATATTTCCTGCTACCCACTTTTATGTGCTTCGGATCCACCATGCCCACAGCTTCCTCTGGGGGTTCCATATCCGAAATGGACTTGATTTCATCCATTAACTGTTCGTCATACCCAGAAAGAGTAAGCATGAATATATATACATAATAATAGTCAAACTGCAAAACCAGATTTATTATGAATATACCTCCGCCAGGAAAGTGTCAGGCCTGCCAAACTTATAAATGATTCCTATCACGGCGATTTTGCCGTCCTCTGCTTGATGAACCAGATGGGTTTCTAACGGATGCCTATTTCAACACAAACCCTAATTCAGCAAAAGATAGTTGACTGCAGCAACAGCAGGGTCTAAATAGGGTGCTGAGATTTTTGTACCGTTTTCCGTCGACAGTGTGCTCGGCCGGGGCGTGCCAATGGCATTGATTCAGTGTGAATCTTTTCCCTTCTATCTCAATACTACCGGCACCATTCGGCCATTTCAACTGATGCAACATACATAGACAGACAGTAGGTGTAGGTGTAAGAGAGAATCGAACCTGGAACCTTTCTAAAAAGATCGATTGCAAAAGCTTTAAAAGATTCAGCTAAGGTAGGTCACATTACTGACCATGATGTCGTGGCCCCTGTTCATGAGGGTTGCATTTGCAGGGTGATAGATTCTGCGGAGGCCGCCCATGTCCGGACTAATTCTGGCATGTCTCTTCACCACATCGATAGGAGATTGATGCGTCCCGTTCCCGCAGGCCTTCCATTCCTCCTTGAGCTCCCCCCAGTGCTCAGGCCCCTTGGGGCCTTCTTCGTACTCGAATTCGCTTTCATCCTCTGTTATTTCAGACAAAAATATATCGACTTTGAGTTGAATATCCGCAAATATATTTTTCTCAGAAGATTTTTTAAAAGAATATGAGATGAATTACCAACTTCCTGAGATCTAACCCCGGCGATGAAGAGAAACATGAAAGCAAATGCAAAGAATGTAGATGTTACAGATAGTGCCATCGTGAGATTCGATGTGTCGTTTGGGTTTTTGGCCGTATGCCCTCCATATAAAAACAAACTAAATGGAATCGTGAGATTCGATGTGTCGTTAGGGTTTTTGGCCGTACGCCCTCCATATAAAAACAAAATAAATGGAAAAAAAAGAGTCCTGAGTCCTAATACGCAATTTCAAATTTGAATTTACCTACTCAACACTTTGACGTAGGGTACTAGGGAGTCGGGACTCGGGGAGGGATTTGGTTTTGGTAGCAAACACAATTAAATAATGGAGGCGGCCGAGTCCTTAGCTGTCCCTTTTGTCTTATTGATCGATTTAATGTCAGTTTAATATTATTTTACATCTGTTAATAATTTGTTTAATATAGTTTTAAATTGAAATTAATTGACTATGGTTTTAACTCAATTTAATTTAATTTGGTTTCGATTTTTCTTCTTATTGATCGATTTAATGTCAGTTTAATATTATTTTAGATCTGAAATGTCACTATAAGTTAATGATTTTTAATGTATGTGGGGGATTCCGGAATAAGCATAGGTTGGAACTTAGAACTAATCAAAACTAATAAATAATGGAGGCGGCCGAGTCCCGACTCCCGAGCTGTCCCTTTAGTCTTATTCGGAACTTAGAACTAATCAAAACTAATAAATAATGGAGGCAGCCGAGTCCCGACTCCCGAGCTGTCCCTTTAGTCTTATTGATCGATCTAATGTCAATTTAATATTATTTTAGATCGGTTGATAATGAGTTTAATATAGTTTTAAAATTGAAATTAATTGAATATGGTTTTACCTCAGTTTAAGTGTGATATAATTTAACTTGGTTTCGATTTTTCTTCATACCTTCAACAAAATATAATTTTTACATTGAAAAGCGTAGCTGCACAAACTTCAGCTAACAGCTTCACACTTACCAATGATCAAATTTGAAGGGTGGGTCTTAATTTCAATTGGAAGGGCATTTATTCTCTGAACCCTTCAGAGATGAAGGGAAATATAAATAATTGTACTTCAATGGACAAGTATAAATTAACCAAACCCTTTCACACAAAAAAATGCAAAAACCAAATATTGTTCTTTCAACGCTTGTTGTGAAAGCATGCATGTATGTGATGGAGGGGCCTAAGTCAATTGAATCCTTGCAACTCATTGCATGTCTAAGTCTAACGATCCGCAGTTTAGATTGAACCAGAATACCAAAAGAAGTTTATTAATGGTTGATTTCAGAAAGTTATAGGTGTGAGTAGTTAATTAAGTGCTTGTGGCTCTAAAATTTGTTGTGTTTTGTACTAGTCCATAATTCACTGATTCCATAGTCACAGGTAGGAATTTAAATTATTTAATGAAAAAAATTAATGTGTATAACCTCTATGTCGAGACAGTTTTCCATGCTGATGCTTGTCACTACCCTCTTTATTGTCTTACCAAAAGGCATGATAATCAGGAAGAAGACCTAAAATTATGGACTTCACCTTCAATGAATGCCTTGCAATCATATTGGTAATAACTATCTTGGTAGCGATGAGGACAAATGTCATGAGAAACCACAAATTTTTGGAAGGACGGAGGGAGATAACATCATAATCATGCAACTCATCAAACTAAAGACTATTCTTGAGCCAACAATTGTTTTTTTAATTTTATTAATAACCATTGTTTCTCCATATTGTGTTCCCAATGACACCTCTCTATAGCAATGCATAAATCAATTTCTGCACAATTTGTGATCCTAGCTACATGCCATTATTTGTATTTGCATGACATTGAGTGTTCTTTATAGTTGTCGTGAGTCCATGATATTCATGCAAAAAATGAATTCTTGTAGAGGAGGACTTTTCAAACCTACCTTTTGAATTTCATTTTGACGAAAAAAAATTGGACATTGGTAGCGAGGTTTACATATAAGGTAGTAGGCACAAATTTGGAGCTCGTTTTGGGCCTAGTAGTAGACTAGTAGTTGCTGACACATTGTCACACTTTAGATTACAGCCCCAAGTGACTTGGGAGTCAGATTAACATCTCGATGGCTAGTGCCTCGTTGTCATTTATGATTACTAGCCATCTTCAACAACTAAGCACCGCGTGCATGACATGACTGAGTAAGTGATTATAATTTATCATATTTACAATATTTTGAATGATGAGTTGAACTTTATACCATAAGAATTTCAACATCTTGAGATATTTATATGAATGGGTAATTTCAAATGTTGCTCTTCTTTTGAAATGTTGATATAAATTATACCCTTCTTTATTGGAAGGGTAAAATTCAAATTTTAAATTTTTTTTGAAGGGAAATTTTAACTTTACACTTCTGGGAAGGGCTAGAACCCTTTGGAAGGGCTGTGAAGGGTTCAATTTTGAACGTTGACACTTACCAATTACAGATTTCCACAAAGTATACCGTGCATTGACTGTCACATACATTTCAAAAGTACGAAAGGACACAGGGGCTGAATGCATCTTAAACACATCGATGCTTTTCGTTATATTTTTGTCTATTTGCATCGAGTCCAACTGACCTTGTCAGGTGATAGCTTACTCTGTTACATCATAAACATATTGATTCTTACTTCGTTACATTTTCGTCCATTTGCATCGGGACCCACCTGACCCCGTCGGGTGATAGCTTACTCCGTTACATTTCTGTGAAACCAAGAACAACCAATTTCAACACCTACTTTCACACCAAGTGCGCTCTCAAATTCATTAGCCATGGAATTTTTATGAAAATTGCAAATATGTGTTTAGAACTGTATAATTTTAGTCAACTCCATAAAAATAAGTGGAAAGATCTAAAACTTGGAATGTTTTACGAACTTCCTTGTAACAATTAATCAACTCCTTTGTTTGTTTTATGGAACCCGATCCAGGTTTAAACCTTGAATTCTTTATCCTTCATGATCACGGAGGTTAAAGTTTTAAACTAGCATACACACAGAACATTGGCGTTATCAAATCCATAACAATTGAATTTCAAATTACAAGTTTTTAGAGCACAATTTCAGATTAGGTTTAGATCGGTTCAGTCTGTAGATTCAATTTGATTTGGTAAATTAGTATTTTTCATTATTGCATTATACTGGAGTGTAATAATAGTTTGTTGTAGAATTGATCTGCAATAAAAAAAACAAGAATTTTTATAACTAAATTTATGGATGGATGAATTCGAGAATGCATTTGGTGTGAAAGTAGGTGTTGAAATTGGTTGTTTTTGGTCTCACAAAAAGGTAATGGAATAAGCTATCACCCTACGACATCAAGTAGGCACTGATACAAATGATTGAGTAGATAGCTTACTCCTTTATTTAAGGAAAAACTTGCTCTCTAAATCGAAATGTCAATATAACTTAATGATTTTTAATGTCTATGCGGTGGAAAACGCATGGGTTGGACCTAATCAAAACGAATATGTGTCAGAATATCGAAATGACTTAACAATGACATTTAAATTAATAAAAGTACTTATTTCTCGGAGTAGATTCAATGATAGGTTTCCATGAAATTTAAAATAGATAGATTTTAGATTTTTATTTTCATCATATATAATATAAATTATTTTGTGTATGAAGATATATAATGAAAGCACTTGTTGATAGGAATAGATTCCAAAAATGGACTTGGTATTTTTTTTAAATAAGAAATTGTATTGGAAATTTTAAAATGGATAGATGTTGGGGGTTGTGCTTACATCATAAATATATATAATTTTGTTATTGATATTATGTTATATTAATTAATTTATTTTTAATAAAATGTTTTATTTATTATTATAGATTAGTTAAAAAGTGTAATATATAAATTTAGGAGAATTATTTTCTAAAATATTACTTTAATTAGATAAATCGAAGATGTAGTAATTGAAGTTGTAGATTTGTTTAATATTTATATAACTTAAATTTTGTATACTAAATTAATATATTTTTTAAATCTCTATTTTAAAATGTATGAATTTATGATCATTATTTTGAATTTATAAAACTAATTTGCAAAATTTAAATGATTAAATAATATAAATATAATTAAAAATCTCACTCTAATGTTTACTTGTTAAACAACCCTATAGAATCATTAGCACTACAACCTAAAGTGAAGGGGCAATCTATAAAATGATATAAATACTAAATTAGTGTAAATTATTAAATAATCTAGTTTTAAAGATTTCTTAAAAAAAGGGTGTTTATACTTTTCATCAAATCAAAAATTAAAAAATAAAACTATTAATATAATTATCTTAAAACTTATGTTTAAATTTCCTAAAATGATCTACAAAGAAAAAAAACCAACAACATTTTCCTATTATCTTATTATTTAATAAAAAATTACTAATCATAAAATCCAAAATATCTTAATATATAAAAGTTACAAATCTATAGTTTTTACCTACATTCAACCCATCTTCTAATCCTATTATAACCACCCATCATCTTATTATAGGCATGATATAAACACACCATGTTCACTAAGATATAGTCAACATACAAGGTCATGGGAGATTTGCAATTATCGTAGATGCCTCGAGAGACTCATGCACGAAAAGAAGAATGATAACATGATGTGTTTGTATTAATTACGACATAAGGCATTTTCTTTCTGAAGTTTGGTTTTTAAACACTGTTCACTTCGTCGTCCCTCCTGCAAATGAAAAAATGCCACCTGTTTAGTAAAAAATCCAGTGTTTTTTTCATTTTTTCACTGGTTTTCAACCTGTTTGTTGGTTTTCAGTGTCTCCATTGGTTCTTCACACATGTCTCACTGGCTTCTTCTCCACGCGACTCTTCTCCTCTCATCAGCGGCTACAAGCTCCTAGGCTCTCTTCTACTTCAGATCAGCAGCAAAGCTGGAGTCTCCTCTAGTAGAGCTTTCACAGCCAGCAGTAGTTTTCCCTCTTCTCCATAGCCAGCAATAGCTGGAGTCTCCTCTTCTCCACATCCAGCAGTAGCTTCTTCTCCACACGACTTCTTCTCCTTCTTCTCCTAGCAACCATCACCATTCTATTCCTCCATTCCTTGCCCACCCCGTCCTCTTCCCATCACCATTGCACCATCCATTTCCACCAATTATAGTAGCAACAACAATTATGTCAGCAACAGGAGAAGATTCCAAACAGAGGGCCTGATCATATTCATCACCAAGTTGGGCTACACCCATTACAGGTCAGACATACAATACACCAACCACAACCCCACAATCAACCCCATTTTCAACTGCCTCGATTTGACTAGCCACAACTTTTAGATGAGGGATACAGAGAACCCACTTCAGAAAATTCAGAAAATCATCAAGAGGAAAGCCATCAAGGCTCGGAAGAAGGAAATGTAGGTAATAACAGCAGTGAAAAAAACAAAGATGGGTCTCAAATCCCATGCAACGATTCTTCTTCAGGGGAGGTTTTTGAACAGGGGCTCTTAGCTCCCATCGCGGCCGGTCTTGGGGACCCCATTTTTGTGGGTGTTTTGGCTTCCATTAAAAGTGACGTCACAAACCAGGTCCTTCAAAATCAACCCACTTCAACACACGTCCATTTTGCAGACCAAAATATTTCTGACCCAAAATCTGATGGCTCCGAGGGTGGCCCCTAATCCCATGAAGAAGAAGAAGGTGTGCACATAAATGCTCAAAGGGAACACTCATGTTGTGCTTGTGTTGATAATTTGGAACAACCAAAGGGGAAGAAGAAAAGGAAAAAGCTGAAGCGGCTACACAGCCAATTAGACTCACTTGGTAAGTCAGAATTATATGTTTGTATGTTTGAGTTAATGTATTTGTTTTTTTTATATTGTATTACATTAAACTAGACCCACAAAGGAATGCAGATCATTGAGTTAAATTTTGAATATACAGGCTACTCCTTCTTACATAGTTTGGGTTAACCGACATATCTTCTTTGGCTACAATCTTAAGAGAATATGCTCCTTTGCTGAATATTGCAAATTTGGTTGAAATCCAAACTATTAATTGTGATTTCACTCAAATGAATTAGGGTATTGTTTTGTTAAAGCTATGATTTTGCCCAAATTAAATGGTTTAGTCTCCCCATTAAAAGTCACCATGTCGTTTATTTAATGGAAATGTTGGACAAACTTATTATGTCCTGGACATTTATACCTGCTTGTTTGGGCATCCATGTTTTTGAGATTTTGTCTTTTGAATATTATCATAGCCCAATTGATGTGTTGTTTTGTTGCATATGTTTAAAATTTTGGCAATCCTAGTATTGCTGCAAAGCTATGATTTCACCTAAATGACATGCAATAGCTTTCCCATTCAAAATCGTACAACGTTGCCTTTTCCATAAAAATAAAATGCCTCTCCATCTTATGGCATCCCAAATGCTTCAACCTGCTCATCTGACCATCCATTTTGTTAAGTTTTTGGCTCTTTAAATATTTTGAGCATAGATGCTTTCATATTGGTTAGACATGGATTTCTTTTAGATTTTCACTGTGTTGTAGACTGTAGTTCCAGAACCATCTGATCTGATGTTCTGTTTCATTTGCCCAAAATATGATGGGAAAGGTGTAAGCTAAACTCTAGACCATTTGCACCTATAATCCGACGAGTTTTCAAACCAAAATCCGGTGGAAATTGTTCAAGGGGTAGTTTTCAGTGATTGGAATTGCATTATCTGGGTGCCCCAAGGGTAATCGAGGGTCTTGAATCCATTTCTGCAATAAAAATTATAATTTTAACACTGGAAATCTCATTTTTAACAACAAATCGTGTTGTCGGATTCCGTCCAAACTTACCTGAAAAGGTACAAATGGTCTAGAGATTAGCCAACTCCCATGGAAAATCCTAATATTTCCTTTTTGAAATTTTATTTTACTTTTTTTGCCTATGTTTTTGTCATCCACTGAGACCAAGATCTGCCGGACTCTGTTAAAAATCTTCATTATTAACATAAGTTATTGAACTTTTTAGTTATTAATACAATCTCTTTTTCAATTTTTATAATTGCTCCATTGATGACTCATGCTTGAATATACTACTAAATTTAAGGAGTTTTATTTTTCATTAGTTCATTGAACATACTTGTTGCCGAGCTTATCACTTTACTTGTATCTGTGCAGTGCATCAAAAATTGATGAGAGTTGCATGTGATCAACACAATGGCAGTGTTGAACAATTTATTATTGCCACTTTGAATGCTTCAGAAGTAGGAGGAATGTCGGGGAAGAAAGCAGTGATAAAAAACCCACACTTTCAAAGTGGAAGAGGACTAGGTTAGTGCTTTGTCTATGTTGTATTTATGTATTTTTCTTTTAGGAATGCAATTTGGAACAACTCAGGCTATAGCTTCTGAAGGTAATCGAGGTCTGTGTCCCACTTTACCAATGTGTTTAAGCTGTGAATGCTTCTCGATTCTTATGTGATTCCTTGGAATTTGAAGCTGCAGCTATTCAATCTCTGTAAAATAACATATCTCAGCCACAACACAAAACTCTCATTTCCTGCAATTTTCATGCTATTCTAGGATAATTGGGAATATGAATATGAAAACCACGATACTTAAAAAACTGGTTTCATTGGAGGAGGAAACTAATGGGTTTGTCATGTTGTCATCAGGCATGCATTAATATTACCTACTGTTTAAAAAAAATGATTGGTTCTAACTGTATTTGTCTAACAAGTTTATGATTTCACAAAGGTTTGAACAGATGAAAGGAAGTGAAACTCAGGAACTAGCGATGGCATTCAAGTTGTTTACTGCATCACACCTGGATCAGGAGTAACATCTGAATTTCTCTCAATTCCATGGAAGGAGTTGACAATGTCACAAATAGAAAATGTAGGTAGTTGTGCTGAAAAGAATCTCCAACTTCTTGGCTTTGCAAGAAATATGATGATGCCTGTACAGCTCAGTTCAATGTCAAATTGTTTCTCATATTGTTCAGATGCTAGAAGCAACAAAGAAGATGTTTTTTTCTGAATGAAAAAGTGCATAACTGTTTAGAGTGCGGGAAAAGATTTGCCAAACCAAGCAGCTTGAAGGACCATCGGAATGATCATAGGTAAATTACTAAATAGTATGGATTCTTTTCTGTTTACACTTCTATTCAAAATATAAAGTATTTCTATCCGAATGTGCTAACCAGTATGAGTATGTATTTGTTTTTGTACTTGAAATCCAGTTTATTTTTCAATATAACCATTTCTAGTTTCTGTTTCTAGTGGACACAAACCGTACAAGTGCAAATTTGAATATTGTGCTATGTGTTTTAAGAGCAAAAAGTTGCTTTGCCGACACTCAAAAAAACATGAGTGTGCACACAAGTGTTGTTTGAAGGTTGTGGCAAACGTTTTTCTTTCAGGGAACGCTTGGCAATCTCATAATTTTCCAATTCTTAAGACTTTCTGATTCCTTTTTATGGTTTTAGTGTATTTATTTTCATCCTTTTGGACAACAAGATGGAGGCTTTTTACTTATATGTACTTTTGCTGCAATCAAATTGTACACCAAAAAATACATAGCAATGAAAGGTAAGAAGTGTGGAGTGGTGAACCATGAGGAGAATGACACTATCTTCCTCAACAACAAGGTGTTGTTGCTGTTGGCCTCGTGTGCTCTTTATTGTTTCTTCATTATGAATATATTAGAGAGTTTGAGTCTAAAGTTTTATGTATAGGTTCTTCACTGCATTGTAATGAATTGTCTTATTCTCCGAAATATTGTTGTCAGTTCATCATTCAGTTTATCCATATTAAATATATCTCAGGAATCTTTGGGGTTGGTTAGGGTTCAGTATGAATAGACATGTCATTTGCTTATTAAAAATTTTAAGCTACAAATATGTTGTTTGCGTCTTTCCAGGTTTTAAACAAGGTGAAAGAGGTTGGAGTTGAAAATATTATCGATGTCACTGTGATTGAAGATACCCAAAACACATGAATTAAACGTGGCTTTGCATTTGTGAAACTAGAAAATTATAAAGATGCTCAAATTTCATTTAAAACAACTTTTCAAAAGAGGAATGCTTTTGGGACGGAAATGCCTATTAAGGTTGCTTGGGCTCAGCCTTTGAATGATCTAGATGAAGATGTAATGGCACAGGTATGACTGGATGAATATTTATTGCATTGGTTTTTAAAGATAGCTTTGTAGATCTTGTTTATTGTCAGTTTTGCAAATGTTTTAGTTTTCAATATGTGCTCTAATCATTCCTCTGTATGATCTAATCATTCAAATGGCTCGGCCTTTGAATGATCTAGATGAAGATTTAATGGCACAGGTATGACTAGATGAATATTTATTGCATTGTTTTTTAAAGATAGTTTTGTAGATCTTGTTTATTGTCAGTTTTGCAAATATTTTAGTTTTCAATATGTGTTCTAATCATTCCTTTGTATGATTTTCAACTGTATTGCTTACTAAAGTGGGAGCTTCCTTTCCTTTGCAGGTAAATTCAATATTTGTAGAAGGCTTTCTGCCAACATGGAATGAGGAACAAGTTAAGGAACGATTTGGAAAATTTGGTGAGATAGAAAGGGTTGTTCTTGCATCCAATATGCAATATTCCAAGAGAAAAGACTTTGGGTTTGTGAACTACACTACTCGGGAATATGTTCTTGCATGTATTCAGGCATTCAACAAGGATGATGAACTGATTGATGGGGATATAAAGATTTGGTTTTCTTATTTCCTTTTCTCTGAAGTAGTTCCATTGTATTTTGGGAGGATAAATTATTAAATAACATATGAAATTTGTTGCAATTTCAATTCTAACTTCTTAATATTTTGGTTTTCTTGCAAGCGAAAGTTAAGGTGTCACTAGACAAACCTGCACATAAAGGGAAAATTGGAAAGGGACCGTCAAAAGGAACCAAAAAAGGAGATTCAAAAGGACCAAGGAAAGGAGTTTCTCAAGGTAAAACACATCAAACTTCTTCGATAACTGTTATTTCCCTAATAAGATATTTCTATGTTTTGGTTTTTAATATTTATATTGTTTGTTTTAAAGTAGATTATGTGCAACACTAATTTTCATATGATGTAGATCTTTATTTCATGTGTATAATGTTGTTTTAAACCTTGTGTTCATTGCTCCTTTAGTGTACTTTTTCTCCTACATCTACCTGGTACAATGTGTTAATGTTGATGTATGTTTAGTTCTTTGATTCCTTGAGTCCTTTGGTTTTGTAGCAGATGTATTGTGGTTAGAATTCAGGCAATATACCAGGGGTTCAAGGTAGAGGCAAGTTCCAATCAAAAGAAGGACTCGTGAGGATAGCAGTGGGTTAGATGGATTTTATGGAGGCATCCGAAAATTGTATAGAGAAGATGAGATCTCCACATGGTTAGAGTTGTGGCCAAAACAATCTCTCCTGTAGTGAACTGTAATGATTCCTCTTGAAAAATACTCATAAGGTTCTTATCTATTATTTCAAGATTACAATCATATTAGGACGATTAGAGAATGTTCCTAGCAAAGATAGATGTCATTTAGTGTCATCATATTTGTGTTTGCATTGGAAGCACTCGTGTGAATTAGTAATAATAAAATATAGCTTGAATCTCAAAATTTTGAGGTTTGATGCACATAATTGATTATGATTATAGGGATTGGTTTGCAGAGATTCTAGACTCTATATCTCCAGATAAATTCTATATTAAAGTAGTTTTCTACAGATTTCTGCATTTGGACAGCCATCTGCAAAATCCTTTAGCTAGATTCAGAGATACTAAAATAGTCTGACTTTATTTAAATCGATGTCCACTGAACTAAAGTTTAGCTTAACTTAGACCCATGGAAAATGACTTTAAAATTCAAACGAACTATTTCCCCTGTTCTTTTTAGGGCTCAAGTGAAAACCAAACCTCAAACAAAATATGTTTTTTTTCTTTCAGTTATCTCAGAAGGAAGTGGTATGAAAAATTCTGAATTTAATCCAAAAACTTGAGGGCCAAAACCCACTGAGTGAGTGAGATTGAATCTTCATAGATTGTAGGAAAGAAATCTATATATTTCCCCTACTATGGGTTTTCCATTTCTGCTTCTTCATTGAGCTGTGCTTGGGTATCTCAAGTAGAGAGTAAAATTGGAAACGACAAATAGAAAGAGCATTCGCACGATACACTTTCCTCTCCTTTGGGTTCGATTGCAGAATCAAGAGCAGATGTATCATTTATTTGTGCGCAAAAACTTAACTGCAGAACAGTAAAAGTTTCATAAAATTATATAAAAAAAACAGAAACTTTTACAAAAATCTAAATTATCATAATAAATTATAAACCAAAATTTTTACAACAATTTTAAAATTTTTGTTAACAAAATAATTTTATCAATCTCGACATTTAAAAAATTTCACTATACAAATTTTAAATATTTTTTCACCCTAATATATTTAACAGTACTATTTAAGTTAAGGAGATACCTATAATTAACTGAGGAATTTTATCAATTGAACATATTATCACTTAAATTTGTTAAACGCTAATAATAACAACGAAGTGCTATTGATTAATATGGATAAACATTTCGATTTCACTACCAAAACTACATATTTGATCAATATGATCCTATTTAAACTCGATGCTTTGAAGTAATTTATTTATTTATTTAGTCCTATCCTTTGTTGTGTCTTAACATTCTTTTGATTTTGAAAGAATTAACATACTAAAAAGAATTAACAAAATTAACATACTGAATTAGAAAAAACAAAACAAATTTGCTATTTTAACATAATTTGTTTTAATTAAGCATATTTAATTATATTTATGATTTCATAAAGAAAAGTAAAAAAAAAATTAATATACTTTGTTTTACTTAAATTGTGCTGAAGAGACTTTTTGAGATGAATTTGTGTTATTTTTTCTTACAAAGAAAACTTGCTTCTGACAGGAATTGTTTCTGGAAGGCCCATGGCATCTTCAAATTCTCAGATGAGCAGTTCTAATAATTTCATTGAAAAAGTATACCGAGAGGGGTTTTCTAGTATACCTCAAGAACGGTACCATTTTGAGGGTTCATTTCCAGCAAATGAAGTCTAGTCTTCAGACTTTGCTTCTAACGGGAGATTAGATAATACAAGAGATTCATTCAATGAGTTTGATTCATACAGGCCCCGACGAGAGATTTACAAGGTAGAGCCAATCATAGATGAAGGACATCAAGAAATTACTCGTGATTGCTCAATGGAGTATAATATCATTAATTTAGAATCCTTAAAAGTAGGGGACCATGAACAGGAATTAGTAAAAGTCAGTCACAAAGTGGATACCGATCAAACCTTTTATGGAGATGATGAAGGGCCATATCTTACAAAGGAAGAGAAGAAAATAGAAAATGCAAGAAAGAAAATTGAGGACCAGGCCCAGCTTTCCGAAGCAATGCCTCTGCAAAAGAGGCAGAAAGGAGGCCATCAACAAGACACGAGAATAAGTAGTTGAAGTTGCGACAAATGGAGAACCAACTGCAGAATCTATCGAGTCACATATTGTAATTCATGGGATAGGTGGACAGCTTAAGGAAGAAGACGACCCAGTCAACTTATGCAGTCTTCAAGAGCAAGACAAATTGGCAGATAGGGTTGCCTATGGTAAAATATTGGCTAGCCATCTAGACAAGTTCAAACTGATTTTGCATCCAGTATGAGGCCTCCAAATTATTATGGTAGTAGAGGTGCAGGTCAACAAACAAGTTCACATCGGTCAAGATCTTCCTCAAACTCATGGAGGAGAGAGACCAGTGAGACAAAAAATGTTCCATCACATGGGTTTACAATTATGTATGGAGAACACACTTACAGGTCACAATCAAGGGAATCTTCTATGTTAGAAATATATTAGGTAATCTTTCTTTGATCAACATAACAAAGATAAATTTATCACTTCTTACTTGAAGTTCCATCTACATAATTACTAAAGAGAGGCCTGTATTTCCATGATTCCATTTGATTAGGTTTTCGCAGTGCTTCGAGAATAGTTGGCTACATCAATTGTTCCTTTGCTAATTGTTGTGTTGGTTAACAATTTGACGTAGAGATGAAAATCTTTTTATCTCTATTTGTTCCAGCCTTTAAAAATAGAAGGAACATGTTTGAGAGGTTGAGAATCTATTTCCCTTTTCAAATTGTTACCTTCATGAATATGCATGGCAGGAATCTTGTGATGTTGTTGGTAAGCAATGAACTATACATCTAAGTATTTGTGTTGTTCTCAGGGATCCTACGGATTGGCTGCTGGAAAGGATTCAAAATCAGATTAAATAGATAAATGTATGAAAAATAGAATGAAGTGCACATGTAGGGTCTGTTTCATAGACATACCAACTATGCTTTCATTTGGCTTTTCTAGTGTGCTCTATAGCATTTCTCATGCTCTTGCAATCTATCGAGTAGGACAATTTGTAGCGTTGACTCCTGTTGGAAGTGGGAAATTTTGGTAATGCAAAGTGTAATATTTTACATCCTTTTGATCACATCCTGCACTGCTTGATGGAGTACTTTACCCTAGTAAAAAGGGAAATGGAGCATTAATGCCTCAAGTTCGGTGTACAAGCCAACTTGGCTTGGAAGTTTCAGAACTAGGGCTGGGGGCTAGCTTTATTGTTCTTTGTGGTAAAATCCAATCATGAAATATCGAAATAGTGTTTCTATTTATTTGTAGATAAGTGCCCCTTTAGTTCAGGTTGCTCAACTACCTTTTACATTTTGTTTTTAGATGTAGTGATAGGTGTTTGTGGGTTGCGTTTTGGATAATGCTACAGGGATCTTAGCTTGAGAACTAGATTTTTGCTATTGGGATGAATTTATATCATCCAATTGATAATATTGTAATCGCCAACAATGCAATATGGGTACCGACTTTAGAGGATGCCATCTACACTATTTAAATATGCAATAAATTTTAGGATGTGTTTGTTTTAGTTGAACACTTGATTGTTTTAAGTATAATTATGGTAAAGTTCTGTGCTTATACTGAAAATGTGGCTTTTCCTATTTCAAATGGATACATAATGGCCTTTCCTATCTCAAATGGATATAGAATGGCCTTTCCTATTTCAATCAGGATAGTAATGACAGTATTTTCCACCTGGATGTTGCATAGAAATGCATTTCTTTAGAATTGTTGTCTGAGTTTTGATTAAAACACTTGTCTGTAACATTTAAAGGTGGGCTCTATTCTATGGTTTCTAAACCACCGTACATATCAAGAATGCTAATTTATTTATGTTAACAACAGTTTAAGTGGTATGTCTATTGCATCAAAATAGCATCCATTAGTCACCATTTCTATTTAAAGGTCAATATTTCACTGCAATTCATTGTTGTCTACAACTTGTCCACACCTGGTGGGGTCTAAATTGAAAGTATCTTATAGAAACAATTCTAATGTAAATTCGGTGAAGTGGGTTGTGCCATGTGGTGAGGTGGTTAATCAAAGAACATTCAGAGCTAAGATCCAAGTTCAAATCCCCCAGAAGGATTGTTGCTACATCGATGTGTCCAATCGAGTTAACTACTACTGGTTGGAGGTACCGGTGATCTTAATGACCCATATCTCAATATATGAGGCTAGGTTCAAGTCTTGGGGAACTTTGGCATATTAGATATCCCTTATATGAGTTATTAGGGATCTTGATGACCCATATCTCAATATATGAGGCTAGGTTCAAGTCTTGGGGAACTTTGGCATATTAGATATCCCTTATATGAGTTATTAGATATCCCTTATTCGAGGCTAGGCCCAATTCTGTTGCATCAAAATAGCATCCAGTAGTCACCATTGCTATTAAAGGTCAATATTTCACTGTAATTTATTCATTGTCACTTTTTTTAACAGTGTTAGTGTTTGATATAAATGGGTGATCATGCATTTCAATATGTTCAATGGACATGATGTTGTTACTGCAAAAGCAATTGAGAAATACACCATCGGCATGGAAAGACGGAGATCCTTGTGGTTCAAAATGGGATGGTGTTTCTTGCATCGATTCTTGAATAACTTCACTGTAAGTATTTTGTGCATTTTTAGTTTCAAATCAAAACAACAACCATGTGGTTTATGGAAATTCTTGAGTTTTGTAGAAAAGTTGGGCATTCTCTTTAATTGAATCTTTCCATGGAGAAATTTTTACAGGACTCTCCAGTGAATCTCAAGGGATAACTGCTGGATGAAATTGGGCAGCTTCCAGCATTATGAATTCTGTAAGTTGACTGACGTCATCACAACCATACCACATAGCATAAACCATTTAAGCCCGGATTTGAAATGAATATTGAGCTTGCAAAGTAGGGAATTTATTTGTCTGAACTCCTCCATGTGTATATCAGGCCCGGGTTTACTTGGTTGGGATCATGTTTATATTTAATGGAGACAATGCATTGTCTACATTTTATCCAACATCTAGATACACTGTGTAGTAGTGATATATCTTCCACCCCTACCCCCTATGCAGAGTATATTCAATCTTGAGATGCAATTAGAATAATAGTAACAAAAAGACTCCTGGGTTTGCATGGGAAGGCTTCTCTGATCCAGGTTTGTTGGATACCATTGTAGATACATAGTACAATCGCTATGTGTGTTATTTTAATCTAAATGGAAATATTTTCTAATTTGCAAACACCGTATTTCACCACTAACGTGAACATTTTTCATTTGTATTAGTTAAGTTTTATTTAAAGTTGAATAGTGATACTTCAAGATCATCTATGTGCATGTATTGTTGTTCTTACAAATTATCCTTGTGCATGCATTGTTCTTTTTAAAGTTACATACAGAAATACACATAGTGAGACATAACAGAATAAGTTGATGCCAAGACACTGTTGTAAGTTATTAGTGGATCATGTATACACTGTAGCTCTACTCCTACATATCGAGATTAGAGAACGTTGCTACACCTACATATTTGAAAGGGTTGAAATATTTTTCCATTCAATTTTATGTTCAACAACTCCCGCAACATTGGGCAACAAGAAATGTTGGTTTTAGATTGAAATTTGAGAATGCATAGTATTGTTTGAGTAAGCTATAATACAACATTGGGGAACAAGAAATGTTGGTTTTAGATCGAAATTTGAGAATGCATAGTATTGTTTGAGTAAGTTGTAATAGTATTAACATTATAGTTTTTGTGGTGAGTTAAAAATGATAGTTGTTGCATATGTCATTTTAGGGATTCATAGTTTATGTGTTTCCTTTTGTAGTTGTCGAGAATGCATAGTATTGTTTGAGTAAATAGTTTTTGTGGTGAGTTAACAAAGATAGTTGTTGCATTTATGGGTTTCCTTTTTCTATAGTTGTTGATATTTTGGTTATAAGATATTTAGTTTTATGATCAACAATTTTGGTCATTTTTTTCAAATATTTTGGTACGATGGCTATAAACTGTAAGGTATGCTTCTGGATTTAGATTAGAAAGAGTTGGTTCCTTTTATGGATATAATCTTCACCTGGAACATCCGGAGTATCAGAAACATCTAGCTCTTCATGTGGATAACGAGAATGAGAATCAAGATCTCACTAATGAACATCAAAATATTCAACTGGATTATGAAGGTATGGATCACGAAGATAAGAAACTGTTGGATCACACTCATGATCATCAGAAGGAACTAGGACAAATGGCTTCGGAACGAGATTTATTGCTTATGGATATGGAACTGGAAAAGATAACGACACACAAAAAATAAATGCATGAACAACTAACTACACTTCACAAGGTCAAACAATAACTCATAACAACTAATGAGAATAATTAAGATATTAAAAAAAACACACTTGATAATCACTAACATAATCATTACAAAATGAATGTTTTTTTTTTTAAATTTATTAACATACATAGTGTCCCATCGACCCTTTGAGTTTGCCTCGAGTTCATCGTTATTTGTTCATACAATTCACCATGTTTTCCAATGATTTGACCATTCGTCTTCTTGGTACACATGCTTCATGTCAATGATACCAAGTGCAAGTATAAAAATAGGCATAATCATGGATAAAAATGATTATATTTTGATTATTAAAAATTTAAAACTCGTAAATGACTTTTCTAGCTACAATGAGAATGAGGGTGACCTAGATTTCAACTTATATGAACAAAATAATTGATATTAATAACTAAATGTCACTGAATCGCTGATATTAACAAAATAATTATATTAAATTTAGATTTTCCAAGTTTCCAAGATCTGCTGGAATCTCTCCAACCAAATTGTTTCCATACAAAGCAATTGTCTCTAACTTGCTGCAATTGTTGAGTTCTTCAGGAATTGAACCCTAAAATTTGTTCAATCACAATAACAAAATCGATACGTTCTGAAGCCTTCCCAACTCCTTTGGAATTTCATCTTGAAAGTTATTTTGAGACAATCCAAGAACCTGCAAGTTAACACACTCACTGATTTCTGGGGGAATTGGACCTGAAAGCTTATTTTTCCCACCTCGGAAGGCCTTCAAGTTCTTGAGATACCTGAACGATGAGGGAAATTCACTGGTAAGATTATTGTTAAAGATAAAAAAACTCCAGAAGAGGTGAGAGATTACCAAGCTCTTGTGGAATATTTCCACCAACGGTATTGTCAAACAAATAAAGTTTTCTCAGTGACAATAACATGCTTAATTGCAAAGGGATTTCGCCTTGCAACATATTGTTACTCACATCAAGAATCTCCAACTGTAAGCAGTCCCCAAGCTCAGGAGGTATTTTAACCTATAGATTGTTTTTTGAAATATTAACAACTCTTAGAAATGTCAAATTTGAAATACTATGAGACAGGATCCCATCAAATTGATGTCAGCGAGATCGAGTGACCATACTCTAGGATTACTTGTACCGTTTACACAATTTACACCCTTCCAATTACATGGATTCTCATTCGTAGACATCCAAATTTTCAATTTACCAAACTGGTAATCAAGGTTTCTCTTAAAATTAAGAAGACACCGCCCTTCATCATTAAGCGCATCAAGGAGAACCGCTAAAAAGGGAAACCACAAGTACCCTCAATGCAAAACACTCTGATTTTTTAGTTACCCTTATGTTGTGTGACCTCTCATTTGTATTGAAAACAATTTCTCTCTGTGTCAAAGTGTTCATGAAGAGTTATTAAATACTTTCACAAAACCATCATTTGCAAAACTAGAATTTGTAGAAGACTATGAAAGGCCATGTGGGTAAACGCCATGAAAACAATTGCAACCAACCAAAAATGCAAATATAACCATTAAGTGGACATACACCCAAATTGGGATTCTAGGCTTTATTATGCAAATTGGGGCTCAAATAATCAAATACAATCATAGAATTGTAATGAAATTGAAAAAAATTCAAAGGGAAAACAATCACAGTCGACCCTTTTCTATAGAGCTAATGTTCCTTTTAAGTTTTACCCCTTAGTGTGTGTTTTATGGTTTACCTGTGTATAGCTCTGATGATCCATTGTTGTTTTGTTTGGGCATTTTAAATACTTATCTTTATCTTGCAAAGTTAAGTTCTATAGAAGGCTCCCAAGAACAATCAAAGTAGTGTAGATCTTGATAAATAATCTTAATGGTATCCTAACATATAGTGAGATATTGTACATACTGATTTATGACCAATTCCTCTGATTCATTGATGGGGGGACTATTTTCCATGTCAAGCAAAACATAACAAATACAAAACAGAGGGGTCCTAAAATTGGACATGCATAAAGGAGCTGGCAATGTATGATCATCCATTTATTAGATAAATAATAAATATTGATGACATTCTATTTGGTAATTATTTTTTGGTTGAAGACTTTTATTTTGAGGCATTTTGTCTAACACAAGTTGTTTGCAAGTTTCAATTACGTAGGATTTTTTTCACTACTGATGACCTATTCTGCATTGCAATCTACTTTACAGTGCTTTATTATAATGCTTCCACTTGGATTCACAGTAACACTTTCTTGTGAATTCTTAACACTAAATTAAACTGCTAAAAGTTACAACATGCAAATCATGAAATAATTCTATGATATTTGTTCTTGATTATATTGCTTCTACTTGGATTCATAATAACATTTATTTGTGTTCTATGATATTTGTTCTTGATTATATCGCTTCCACTTGGATAAAGTCAAACCTTAGTTTGACCCCGGGCCGAAAAACCCTAAAATACTAAAATTGATGCGTTTTGGTACATTTGCTATATCTCGGGATTGGAGAAGGATCAGGAGCTGAAACTTTCCTAGGACGAAGACAAAATCCTGATTTATAGTGTATCTAAAGTTCAGCCTTAGATTCTCTATATTCTAGGAGATATGATCCCTCCAAATTAGGGTTCTAGCCTCTTCTATGATTCATCCCTAAAAAGGACACCTAGGGAGAATTGCTATATATTGGGCTACAAAGGTCCAAATGAAATTTATGAAGATGTTCCAGAAAGGGCATGGAATTTATTTTTTGTGGTAGAAATTTTAGACCCCGAATATGAAACAATGACACGTGGCAGTTCGTACAACTTTGTTATGTTGAACAGTCCAGAAACAGGTCACCTTCGGAAAACGCTCATGAGTCCAAATTGGTGAAACCAATTCTGATGAAACCTGTGGTTTTGGAACAGTGATAAGAGAGGCTACCTCAATGAGAAGTTTCAGACATAAAGGAGTAGTAATTTTGGAGATACCGCAGAAACAGTATCAGGCATTTCTGCAGAAGAAATTGGAAAACTAGGGCTTCCTGTTCCGAGAGTTTCCCTCCATTGTTTTCAGAAAAGGAGTACATTGGATAGCTCAGCTTGAAGAGGTCTATCTTCCTATCCAATCAGATCTGAAATATTCCATGTTTTGAAAATTAGGGTTTCTCTCACAAACCCTAGATCAGCTAGCTTCGGAACCAGGACGAACACCTCAAATCAGTAAGATCTAATCTTTTGCTATTCTCATTTGAGGTTCTCATTTCAAAGTGATCTATCACATAAGCTTGATGATAAGCTTGGTGAAGTTGACAAATTCCAAGCATGGAAGTATATGATCTCTCTGAAGAAAATGAATTGGACACCTACATAAGTAGAGATGTTCCAGTTCCAGGGGGAGATGAGACTAAAAGACTTACATCAAAAGAACTTGGTCAAGGCTAAGAAGATCATTGCTGATTCAATCACGGATCACCTTATACCACAAGTGTCTTCCCTAAAGACACCTAAATAGATGTTTGATTCCTTGACCAAGCTATTTGAAGGAAAGAACATAAATTGGAAGATGACCTTAAGAAACCAGTTGAAGAATGTGAAGATCCAGAATGCAGAGACCATACAGTCATACTTCACAAGGGTCTCTCAAATCAAAGAACAACTTGTAGTAGTAGTAGAAGAAGTGGAAAATGTAGAAGTGGTGATAGCCACCTTGAATGGGCTCCTAGGATCATGGGATTCAGAGTCATACGAAGAATGTGTGCCAGAAGGAAGTGATTACTTTCAGCAGACTCTAGGAAGAAGAATAAGCTCGACTCATAATAAGAGAAGAGAGGATGGGAGCAACTGAAGATCGATCTCTCACCATCCAAAGAAGATACCTCAAGCGATGAGGAATATGAAGAACTCAACTCTTGAAGAGCCTCTTATCCATCTTATCATTTGGATAAGAAACAATGCTATGATGAATGAAGAAGATGATGAAGCTGAAGGCTCAAGAAGGAGTCTACCCACGAAACGAATGAAGATAAGTATTCATTGTCACTTCATGATATTGTTTTGTTATGCATTTGCTTATATTCAGTTG
Source organism: Pseudotsuga menziesii (assembly GCA_001517045.1). Lineage (NCBI taxonomy): Eukaryota > Viridiplantae > Streptophyta > Pinopsida > Pinales > Pinaceae > Pseudotsuga > Pseudotsuga menziesii. Next base: position 123,484 of record LPNX010845711.1, read on the forward strand.
ATGTATTATGCATGATAGAATGTTTGCATTAATGACAACATACTACTAATACGCATGTGATGGGTAAGTAGCTCATGGTGCTACACAACTCTCCATTGCTACTTATCTAGAATGAAACCTCTTTGCTGATATATTGGATTAGTGCACAATCTCAATGTTGTCTTGGTAGAGATGGAAGGCATCTAGAAAAGTTTCCGTGAGATATGGATGAATGTTGTATTGGCTAAAATAGTTGCATGATCATATATTTATGCATAAGAATTTGCCATTATGAATATGCCTTATGAAATGTTTCTAACCATACAAATGCATTTGACTTGTAGGAAAGATAACGTACAATCACCTACAAGCAAAGAAGGATGAGACTTGTTCCGAAGAACAAGTGACGACAGTTCAATAAAGAATCCAAGATGAAGAATAATATGACGATACTTTCAAAGAAGAGATCTCAGACACAGTGCAATTATGTAACACTGTTGAGTGACATCATTGATGAAGAACCTTCTAAGAAGTAGCTAAGAAGAAAGGGAAGGAGTGTACCAGTTCAAGAAGAATGATGTCTAGGATGCAGTATAGAGACCTGAAGAGAAGTTCGTAGTTCAATCATGCAGTAGATGGAAACATCATGGGATACAAGGGAAGATTCGTAGCACAAGGCATAAACTACGAAGAGACATTTGCAGCCACTATATATACACATGACAGGAAGAATCATGTGTGCAAATGAAAGAAGGCCTTGTATGAGCTCAAAAGACACCCATGGGATAACAAGTACATGGGGAGCTTAATGAAGACCTAAACCTTTGCTACAAGGTTGAAGATGAAAGTCTATAAAGGATGACAAGCTCACAGATGGGTGCAAGAAGAACTTTTGAAAAAGTCCAAGATAGATGATCTTGGTATCCAATGATCCTAGATGGATACATAGAATATTAGTAGCAGAGGAAGCTACTTGTCACTCTGGTACAGAATGTTTCAGTACATAGAGTATGAAAGACAGAGGGGGAATGATGCTCCGCTTCAGAGGGAGTGGTTGCAGAAGATCCCGAGGTTCGACATGGTACGACAGGATGGACAGATTACTGATGACTCTAGGATTTACTGAGAGTAAAGAGGATTCCAACCTTTGCTTCAAGGTTGAAGGCGGAAGACCAGTGATGATCCTATTATATGTCAATGACTTGTTCCTAACAGAAAAGAGGAACTCATTAAATTTGCAAGAAGAAGAATTGCTACCGAGTTCGAGATAAAGGACTTGGGGATGATGCACTACATTCTAGGCATGGAGGTGTGGACAAGGGAAGTATGCAGTAGAGATCCTGAAGAGGTTCAGGATGATGTAATGCAAGGCCATGACCACACCTATGGCATCGAACCTGAAGCTATTGAGTGTTGCTTCATCGGAGTCGGTTGATGCCACATTGTATTGTCAGATGATTTACCTAAAAAATACAAGACCAGATATTTGCTTTGTTGTGAACACATTGAGACATGTTCACCTGATGGTTGCAAAGCATGCAGTGAGGTACCTAAATGGTACAATTGATTATGGGCTCAAGTATGAGACGAATCAGAAGATTAACCTGGAGGGTTACGAGGATTCGTATCAGGCAGGCAATGCCATTGATAGGAAGAGCACTTCGAGGTGCTACTTCAGTATGGGATCAAGTGTGATCTCTTGGTTTGGCAGGATGGAGTCCTGCATGGCGCTGAGTACAGCTGAGGCAAAAGATGCTGCCACTTAGCTATTTGGGAGGTAGTATGTTTATTTTGAAAACTACTATTTGATTTGTTTGATCTGACTTGCATTTTTGTATGTTGCAGAGAGGAGCAGTGAAGCTCCAGTATGTGATCCAGATCGAGATCTCTCGAAAGAGGGAGTTCTAGCATAGTCAGTGAGACAGGTTGTCTAAGCATAAATCCTGGCGAAGCTCGTAGGTTGCTCAGATGTAAACAAACCTGTAGGTTGTCCTCGGATGTAATCGGTCCTGGAGAAGCTCGCAGGTTATCCTTGAATATAATCAGACCTGATGTGATTCTATGCTAGAAATGGCCAAAGTGAAGTTTGAGTACTTCAGGGAGAATCTTGGTGTTCTCCAGATCGAGGTTCCCTCCAATGGGAAGTGATGAGTCCATGAGCCATTCTGACATGGTGAGAGGATTGGTTCCTTCCATGGTCAGATGTAAGGGCTGAGACATTCTATCATGGTGAGAGGATTGGTTCCTTCCATGTTAGATGTGAGTGCTGAGTCATTCTGATGTGACTGTAGGATTGGTTCCTACATGATAAGATATAAGTGCTAAATGCCATTCTTGGAATGGAGGCACTTGATCAATTACCAAGAATACTTAGCTTGGTACTGAGATGCCATTCTCTAGGAGAATGGAGGCACCTGGTCAGTTACCAGGAATCCTCAGTCTGGGACTGAGAGCCCTTCCAATGCGGTGTGTTCGGACATGGTCGGATGTAAGTGCAGATCCCTTCCGATGCGGTGTGTTCACACATGGTAGGATGTAAGTGCAGAGCCCTTCTAATGCGGTGTGTTCGCACATGGTTGGATGTAAGTGCAAATCCCTTCTGATGCGGTGTGATCACACATTGTCGGATATAAGTGTTGAGCCATTCTGGTGCAATGTGTTTACACATGGTCAGATGTGAGTGCTGGGCCTTTCTGACAAGATGAGGTTAGATGTGAGTGCTGGGCATGTCTTTCTGACAAGATGAGGTCAGATGTAAGTGCTGGGTGGGCCATTCTGACTTAGGGTCAAATATAAGCGGTGAAGAAGACCTACATGGAGGCTAGGCCTACAACCAGCATGAAAAAGGGCTGGCTCTGTAGAACTTCCTATGATGAGAAGAATGAAGAGATAGCACCATTTGATTGAGATAGCAGAAGGAGTAATGATGATGATGATTCAATGATGATCCAGCTTTGATGATGATCTAGATCAAGTGATGATCCAGACTTGATGATGATCCAGCAGTGACGATCCAGATCAAGTGATGATCCAGGCTTGATGATGATCCAGCAGTGACGATCCAGATCAAATGATGATCCTGACTCGATGATGATCCAGTGATGATCCAGACTTGATGAAGATGACTTGACAATGAAGATGACTTGACGATGAAGATGACTTGACAATGAAGATGACTTGAAGATGAAAATGACTTGAAGACGATTATGACTTGATGATGATCCAAATGATACAGAGAAGAAGACTTGTGCTGATAAATTGTGTCGAGAGAATACCTTCCTAGTTAAGAGGGAGTGTTGATGTATTTGTAACTTTGGAATGTATTCACTTGTATATTGTACCCCGATGTTTATTCCAGGAAGTATTTGTAATGTAATTGAGTCATGCCATGCCCCGATGTTCCGATCGGGAGATTCAATAATGTAAACAAGTCATGTAAAGTCATTGAGGTTAACCCTCCATTGAAATTCGAGGCAATAGTCCCCACATTTGTGTCAAGGTTAACCCTCCTTGTTGATCAGAGGGAAAATTCCCCACAGTTGTGGGGCACTAGGGTTATTAGACTCTCCTAGAGATGTTGGCTCTAGTAAGTAATTGTTAAGTGGGGCCGACATGTTAAAGTGGACATTAAGTGAATGAAAGAATATAAATAGAGAGTGAGCCTCTCTATTTATCACACATACACTCACTCACTGGGGCACATGAGTAAGAGAGGAGAAGCTCTCTCAAGTGAGAGAGAGAGAACAAGCTGTGGAGATCATCTTTTCTGTTTTCGGGTTTTACTGTTGCTATTGGTGCTCATTCTATTTTTGAGAAAGTTGTGGGGTTTTCTCCTTTATGGTTTCCCCGAGGAAAATTCTTTGTGTCTCTTGTCTCTTGTGTTTATTGATGTGCATGTTATTCTTTCAGATAAGATCCTAAGATAATGCTAACTTGAATGATAAAAATCTAACAATTTGGATAGAACTTAATGAAAGGAATTATCAGATGTTGGAAACAATTAGAAGTCTGCAAATAGAATTGCAAAGTTATAGGACAGATAACGAAAAAATAATAAAAATACAGGAAGATCAACAACAACTAAATGCTCTTTTACTTCAATATCTATTTGAAAGAAGAAGGAACAAATCCCAGGGAAAAACTTGTAATCGTACTAATGGGGAAAAAACAAAACAAAGAAAGTTTTGATAATACTGAAATCATTGAAGAAACCAACAAGAACGGGGATGAAAATATAGAAGAATCAAAATGAGTCGAAACCCCACCTTCAAAGAAGAGGAAGGCTACAAATAATATTCAGGGTGAATTTAAAAAGATAACACCCCCCCCCCCCCCCCCACCTTTGATGGTGAAATAAAGATAGGACATGAAGCTAAAACATGGTTGTTGGTGATGAAAAACTATTTCCAGCTGTGTAATTATTACAACAGCTTGAAGGCGAAGATGGAAAATTATAATCTAACAGGAAAAGCAACTATTTGGTGGAAAGATTTGAAAACAATCAAGAATATTAAAGATAAAGGAGTGGAGTGGGACTAGTTCAAGAAATATTTTAAAAAGAAGTATTGTAATATCCCAAAAATTCATAAAAATTTAAATTTTTTTAAGTGACATAAAATGTCTATAATCGCAACTAAGTACCTGCTAAAGGTTAGCGAAAAATGAAACAGTTTATAAAAGAACATGGGATTGCTTCTTTAAAAGAACCTGTAAACTAAAAGGTGTAATCTTGAAAACTTGTGTTAGTGCTATTAATGACTTAACAACTGTAATTCTATCAGAGTTAGAAAAGGACTTGCATTTTGCTGCTGCTAGATATATTGATGATTATCTTTTGTCAAGTAGGTAATAATTCTTGTATGTGATCGGGGCTTACTTAGCACTCAACTAATTCAATTGGACTGTTGGTTCCTTACAGGTTTAGTAGGTAAATGTAAGATCCAATAGGGTGTTAATTAAATTCAAGTCGAGAAGATACTTCCCTAGCATGATTAAGATGCTAGTCTTAGAAAATGTTTTAATATGCTGCTTGTCTTCAAGGAGGTAATGTCAATTCTTTTTCCATTGTTACAACTCCATAGTTTGTATTTATAACTAACACCATAATGACGTTTTACCAAAAACATAAACAAGGGTTAAAACTTGCAAGAACAAGTACTTTCCGAAGTTCCTCAAATCGTCTGAATATTATACTCTAAAAATCTAAAGAACACTGTTTATTTTTGTTTATCGTAATGGTTACTTATAATTTCCATAGAGAGCATATATCTCACGGTTTTGGGCTTAACTTCACACCATACTTTTTGGTGTTTCTTGCAGCTACCTTCACTTTAGGACTCTATAGATGTCCTTCTCTTAATGAATGATCAAGTTACTTATGTTTTTTAATTATAAATTCATCATTGAGTTGTTAGAATTTTATCAGGATTCTTCAACGTTTTTAGTCTTCAGTTCCTCGAACACTCCTTCAAAATATAACACAAAGACTAAGTTCCAAGAGTCCATGACTCTTCTTTTTACTATGGTTATAAGTTATAATATGACCTTCTCACAGTTTTTTTACCAACATAGTTATTACACATAACTATTCGACTTGTTTGATTAACAAGAAAAACTTCTAGTATAAACAAAAGTATCAATGTTATAACCTATAGTCGATTTACTAAGTATCAAATCACCATGGTGAAATCAAATTATGGGCAATCATATGATGTATAGTTTCGAATGATCGTTGGTTTGATAAATGCAAATCGTTTTGATGCAATGCTAACTATGGAACTCTACCCACGCTTGAGGAAATATTTAGAAGGACACGTGGGATGGTTTCACCCACACAAGGGTTGACTTATAACTCCAAAACCATACTCATTTGCTTTGTAGAGCGAGGGTCCTCCGTCTTGTTGGCCGAGCTGAGAGCTCGTGTCCATGGGAGAACTGTCACCACCTTCAAGCTTGGAGCTTGCTTCCCTAAACAATTGTTGTGACTGTTTGAGAGAGGTCGTGAGTGGTTTTTGGTCTTTTTAATGGTTGAAGTAGTTACAGCGAGTGTGGATATTGGTTTTTCTTCAAGACTCGAGCGCTATGCTTGTCTTGAGCTTACAAATTGATTTACAGAGCTTAACCAAGAGTACTTCTTTGTCTGGTTGAGTTGTTGTTCTCGTTTTCATTTGCAGTGGTGACTCAGTGTCTTACTGTCTTTTGTCCTGGGCCAAAACGATCCACGGTGGTTGGTTACCTCAGCTTCATTCAGAAGGAGAAGCTTACAGGTAAGGAATTGTTCCAATTTCAATTTTAGTTCATTTTTTAAACAAAAAAGGTTTTACAAAATTTAAGATAGATTTGAATAATAATATGGTTTGTAACTTGTAGGTCCTTCTCCCAGCTCCGGATCTATAGGTGGAAGCGAGCTTACTCCTTCAACATTCCACTTGAGCATACACTTGGTAAGCCTCGGTTGCAAACGAGGGTTTCTTCCTGCAAATTGTTGTGGTTGTTGGAAGCTAGGTTATTTGCGGTTGGTTAGAGCGTGGATTTGGTTTACAAGCTAGCTTGTTGTTTCTTGTTTGCTTGACTTTGCAAGAGTTCGAAACCCTTAGAGGGTACTTTGTGCATGGATGGTGAAGGCTCTAGTAGCCGTGATGGAAATTGGTTTTTGTGTCTCTGCCTTACGGCCTGAACAATGTGCACTTCTTTTACTTATTTGGATAGAGCTCCGCTCTAAACCCTTTGATGTTGTCGACCTCTGTCTGGTTAATTTTTAGTTTTTAAAATAGATTTTAGAAGGTAAAGACAAGACTGTTAATCAGTCAGGATTTGTAAATGAATTCAGGGTTTTCACCTGTCAGTAATGTATGGTTACTGTTCGATAAATTTTATTTTGTTTTTGGTTAATAGTTGGACAGGCCTGAGTCTTAACCTGTAATTCTAAAGGCAATAAGGCATTTTCTTTCTATTTGATTTTGTTTTTAATAAATGGTTATTGTATTATTTTAAATTATTATGATGTAAATTAAAAAGGATTTACAGTGCAATGCATTATGGAAATTTTACTGTGTTAAGAGTACTATTATTACTCTGTTTGGCTCATAAGGGTGATATTTAAATATACCCTACAGTTTGATAATAGCATAATTTTTACATGGTAATTTCTTAGCTCTATTTTGTTAATTTTCCTTCAATGATTTTTACAGCTGTTATTATTTTTATAAAAGAAGGATTAGGGTAATTACTGCAAACTTGAGAATAGGGTTAAGTTTATCTTTCAATAACCTAGGTAGTTGTACTTAAGTTACAGTAGAAACTTCTATCTTAATTCAAAGAGACATATTGTCTGGAAAACAATTGTTATAAGATTTTAATGAAAACTATCTTAACCTAAACCCTAGGTGATAGTTTGTTTATTATATCTATGTTTATTTGTTACACTATAAGTTTTGTGTTTATAAATAATACTAGTATTAAAATAGTTCTATAAATAGTATGATCTCTGAATGTTTTTACATACCCATGTTCAATTCTTATCTGAAGTAAATTCATTAAATACATAAAGTATTTACTAATCATAAGCAAACTATAGCAGAATTTAGTTACATTTTTCATTCAGGTTAAATGAAAATCATCATATCTACCTAAACACCCAACTGTACTAGAGTACTGCCTATGTTAGGCGTGGAAAAATACAGTATGGAATTCTAATTCTATTTATTTCCCATTTATCATATTTACTACTATTTCTAACATAATCTGCCAATCACTAAATCCAACAATACACAGTTACTCCTTTCTTCATAAACCCTAATTAAATACTAACATGCCTGGATTTGAAAAATAGTAAACATTTTACTGAAGACAGTAAATAAAAATAATAACATGAAAATAAATAGAACATGTCAATGATGAGGCGACAGCGACTTAAGGAGGCCGTTCCTCCCAACCAAATCCTGGAGGAAGCTTAGACTACACTTCCTCAGGACCCCCGAGCATGTTTCCTGGTCCTCCTGGTAGAGTACTGGGTGAAGGATATGTCCTTAAGACCTTCTGTCACCTGACTGGTCCAATTACCTCAGTAATTCAAATATGCTCACAGCAGTATGAACTTCAGCCTAATAGCTGCAATAAGTTCAGTCTCAGTAGTTAACCCCTCAAACTCACTTCAGTAATCCCCTCCATCGAATTTCTCATGAGTAAATTCATTTACTCTGAATGATCACCTCTCAGAAATGAGCAGCCTCAGCTGTCTTTAATGGAAAATTTTATAGAGATGCGTAGGTCTTATGGGTCAGTTTTCATTTAATGAGCCACCTGCTCCAATTCCACTTTCTTGGGGAATCATGACGACAAATATAGGGAATTTGCCACCTGCAACAGTTGGAAGTAGTTTGAGGATGCTGCCACTTGTCAGTGTACTCTCCACCTAGTCTCCTCCACCAAGTGACCAGTTAACACTCTTTTAACAGCTTCCCTAAGCTGTTGTCTCATCATTTATTTATTTATAAATAAAATATTCTGAATTACATTAATTATTCTTGACCCCACTTGGTCATAAATTATAAACTTAGCATAAAATATAACATAATGTTCCTCAAATAACATTAAATTGTTTTTTCAAATTGGGGCATATGACAAGTATATGTCTGAGTAATTTAATGACATAAAAGCAAAATAGTTTTTTGAATTGAAACTTGGACAAATGACGATGGAGGCATTTGTAAATAAATTTGTGGAAATGTTACGCCATGTTCCCTACATCATTAGTGATAAAGCAAGAATTCAAAGGTTCCTTAGTTGTTTACCCCCAGTTTACAAGGATAAAATTAAGCTTATAGAGCTGAAAAATTTGGAGGAGGTTATCAAGAAAGAAGAATATTGTTATAATCAATTAAAGCAATGAGCCAAGCAACCTAATTTATGGAGAGAGAGGATTAAAGAGAAAATCCAGCAAAGACAAAAAGGACACAAACCACCTCATAACAGAAATAAAACTAGAGGATATCAAAGAAAAAAATCCTAAGAGGCCCGACAAGCAGAAAAATTCCAATCTGCAGAGCTATTACAAGTCTAATGGTTCATAAATATTGATTGGAATAAGTGGAACAAAACCAGTGGATTAGGACGCTAAGAATATGACAAACAATAATCTAGGAGGAATAAAATGTTGGGGATGTAAAATACCACACTATTTCAGAGATTGTCCGCATAAGGAAGGGAATATTAGAGCACTCTACAACATACAAGAAGGAGAATTAGTTGATGATATAGCTAAAATGCCACGTATCAGTGCTACATTAGATAATCGATAAGCAAATCATCAACTGTCCATGGTTGAAGTCAAAGGTAAATTCCAAAATTCTTGATGTATCCGTGTTAATAGTTCCAGGGTATAGCTTGATCTATGTGTCTCCTAACATAGGTGATAAATGTAAGCTAGTCAAGTCTAAACATAAAAAGTAGTGGTTAGTTCAACTAGCTAGGGGGAAAATGTAAGGTGATTGAAGTTGTTGAAAATTGTACACTAAAATTGAATAACATGGAGACACAAGCAAATTTGAATGTACTTCCCTTGGGGTCAAACAATATATTAGCTGAAATGGAATGGCTAGAAAAACATAGGGTGATTTTAAACTGTTTAAACAAAACTTTCACTTGTATAGATGATAAGGGAAACTGTGTAAAAATCATTGGAATCCCAAAAATAGTTTCAGCACAACAAATTTGTGCAATGCAATTAAAGAAAAGTGATATAAAAGGTTGTAAGTTATGTGTTCTTCATGTGCCAAATGCGTTGAGCGAATATAAAAAATCTATAGAAGATTTCACGATCCTTAAAGAATTCAAAGATGTATTTTTGGAAGAACTTCCATGGCTACCACCCAAAAGAAATATAGATTTTTCAATTAATTTGATACCAGGATCTGCTCCTATTTCAAAAGCACCTTATAGAATGAGTATACCTAAGTTAATTGAATTGAAAAGGCCACTACAAGATCTCTTAAGAAAAAACTATATCATACCTAGTGTATCACCTTGGGGGGGACCGGTGATATTTGTGAATAATAAGGATGGTACCTTCAGGTTGCGCATTGATTACAGATAATTAAAAAATTGACTATAAAAAACAAGTATCCCTTTCCGCGAATTGATGATTTGTTTGATCAGGTTTGGGGGGAAATATTTTCTCTAATATAGATCTAAAATCGGGTTACCATCAAATAAGGCGTAAAGAGGAAGGTATACATAAAACAACATTCTGCACCAAATACAGACACTACGAATTCGTAGTGGTGCCTTTTGGCCTAATCAATGCACCATCTATGTTTATGTGTTTGATGAATATCGTGTTTAGTAAGTTCTTGGACAAATTTGTATTAATCTTTATGGATTACATATTAGTTTATTCCAAGAATGAGGAGGAATATGAACATCATTTGAGTATAGTCCTGCAAACTTTAAGAGAAAATAAGCTTTATGCAAAGTTCAACAAATGCGATTTTCTTAGGACATGGTGCAATATTTGGGCCATATCATGTCATCTAAAGGAATATCAGTAGATCATGAAAAAATCAAAGCAACAAACAAATGTCCAACACCTAAAGACATAACTAGTGTGAGGTCATTCATGGGTTTAGCGGGGTATTACAAAAGATTCATAGAAGGTTTTTCTAAGCTAGCCCTCCCCATAAATTCTTTACAAAAAAGGGGTAAACTTTAGATGGACATAATGTTGTGAGGAAAGTTTTCAAAAACTAAAACATGCATTAACCACAAGTCCTGTTCAAAAAATTGTTGACCCTCACAAGGAATTTATTGTTTGCACAGATGCTTGCAAGGAGGGAGTAGGAGGTGTACTGTAATAAGAAGGTCATGTAGTAAGTTATGAGTCTAGAAAATTAAAGCCTCATGAACAAAATTATGTGACCCATGACCTGGAGTTAACAATTGTCATTCATGATTTAAAAATGTGGCATCATTACCTGATAGGCACAATTTTTTTTTACTTACTAACAATACAGGGTTGAAATACTTGTTTGAGCAACCAAATCTTAACTCTCACCAGGAAAGATGGTTATTCTTCTCAAGCGAATACGACTTTGACATAAAGCATATTAAGGTAAAGGAGAACAAGGTAGCAGATTCCTTAAGTAGGAAAATTCATGCTATAAATGCCATTACAACAAGTTGACAACAAACTGATTTGTTAGAGAAAAACAAATCTACTCTACATGATGATGAATTTTATCATGAGGTATTGACAAAAATTCAATCCAAACCAGATGGACAACAAATTGAAAATTTCAGCATTACTCATGATGGGTTTTTAATGTTTAAAAACAAATACTATATACCCAGTGAGACAAATTTTAATATGTTAATTCTGGAGGAAATGCATAAAACCCCTTAGTCACGTCACCCATGATATAAGAAAATGGTAGCAACAATAAACAAATTATATTATTGGCCCAAAATGAAGAGTGATATTGGAGAATATTCGGCAAGATGTTTATAAATCCAATTGGTCAAAGAAGAACATAGACACCCTTATAGATTACTACAACCATTGCCTATTCCTGAGTGGAATGGGAAACTTTGTCTATAGATTTTATAATAGGTTTGCCCAAAACTCAAAGACAACATGATGCAATAATGGTGGTAGTGGATAAATTGAGTAAGGCATCTTATTTCATTCTGATAAAGTCAACTTTTAAGGCCATTAATATAGCAGAAATTTTTATGAAGGAAAATTTTCGATTCCGTAGGATACAAAAAAAAAACATTTCTAATAGGGATGCCAAATTCACTTCAAATTTTTGGAAGGGATTGTTTGTTGGTTTGGGAACACGATTAAACTTTAGTACAGCCTATCATCCTCAGACAAATGAACAAATAGAAAAAACTAATCAAGTAGTTGAAGACATGTTACACATGTATGTAATGAGCAAACCCTCAAAATGGAAAAATAATCTGCACCTTGTAGAATTTTCTTATAAAAACAACAATCAAGCTTCAGCCAAAATGAGTTTGTTTGAAATTTTATATAGCCACAAATGTACAACACCTGTTAGTTGGAATGATCCTACTAATAGAGTCATATTTGGACCTGAAATGCTAAAAGAGATGGTAGACATAGTAAATTATGTCAAGTAAAACTCAAAAGAAGCACAGTAGCAACAGATAAGTTATGCAAATCTAAAAAGAACTCCTAGGGATTTTCAAGTTGGGGACCATGTCTATCTAAAAGTTATACCCAAAAGAAGTTCTCTAAGGTTGGGTAACTGTTCAAAACTAGCCCTAGGCCTAGGTTCTGTGGACCCTTTCAAAATTTGGCTCGTAATTGTCACTCCGATCTTTTATTAATTCAAAATGTATTTCATGTTTCTTTGCTTAAAAAATATGTACATGATTCTAAACATATAATTGATTGGAATTTTGTCCATGTGGAACAAGAAGGGCACTTTTAGTCTAAAACAATATGTATTATGGATAGGAGGGAGACCCATATAAGAAAAAGAACCATTACACAAGTAAAGGTGCAATAGAAACATTTTGAACTTGAGGAGGAAACTTGGAAATTGGAAGATGCAATGAGGAAAGCATATCCAATGAGAGAAGGAATCCATTATGTGGAAATGGAGAATTCACGAGAAGGTGAATTTACATAGCGGTGGATGGTTGTCATATAGTGGAGGTATATTGTATAGGTGATACATATACCACAAATATGATCTGAGAGATACCATTGGTATCTCTTAGCTATAGCTGAAGCACAACTAGGAATATCTTCCCAAAAATTCAAACCAGGGTTTGACCCTTAAGTGAGGAATAATCTAAGAGGTTTAAAGAGCTTTCTCACTCCAAAAGAAAATCATTTTCTACCTTCCCTTTTAGAATATTGCACTGGCTCGGGGGTGAACTAGCAAGAAGCAGAGGAATTCTTCTTGTGTTGTATGGTTGGGAGGTCTATTGTTGAATTTAAGCGACTAAAGATCGTCATCAAACTCAGATAAGTTCCTCACGCGTTCTTTCTGTGTATTTAGTTATACAATTTTGAGGTTGTTTCTTTTGAAATGTTGCTTAGTCGGTTTAAAGGATTGAATCAACTAAATATAATAATTTCATATGGTGAAGTACTAGTTGAAAGAATAAACAAAAGAAATCTTTTGTAAAATCTTTATATATATACTCGATGATTTATGCCGGATTTTACTGATTATATTATGTTCTGAAATTTTTATGAGTAGAAGAAATTATAATTTTAGATATATGTACAGGGAATTTATAGTTTGGTTGAATTAATATATTATTTTACAACCCGAATTTAAAAAAAAAATGTAAACCCAAGCACCATTTATTCTAATTTGTTCTTGTACACGTTCACATGGCTTGACATAAGTTAAATGGAGCCGCGACCACATAAATCCGTCCCATAAATTCTAGCAGATAACCTCATAATATGTTATTTCACATTAAAGTTTGTGAGGACGATAGTTCCTTAATCAAAATTTTAATATCTATCTCTATACTTGATCTATATTTACCCAGGTTTTCACATAGGGTAACCTTTAAAACAAAATTGTAAATCTACTTTGATGAACATAGACCTTTTATCTCGAAAGATGAATGTTTAGGCCATGCAAACCCTCATTATTATACCTGCGGAAGGCAGAGTATATGGTAATCAGCGAGAAGTCAAATTTATTTTGACTTTAAATAATTTACAAATTTTTTATGAAGTTTATTCAAAGTTTGCTAAATTTATAAATTAATCTGAATATTTTTTAAATTTTTTTTTTTTTAATTTTAAAATATAAATATAAATTTTATGATTGGTTAAAATCTATGAAGTGATTAATTTTACTTCCAGGTTAAAACTCAATTGTCAGATAATAAAAATTAATTTTAAAAAATAAAAAACAAAAAAATTTGATTTTGCCAACTGTCCATTAATTTAATTAACATTATAAATGCTGTCAGAAAAAAATCATAAACATAATAAACATGACATTTTTCAGAAGAAAAATTACCAGCCTTTGATATTCATATAGAATCAAAAGACATCTTAAACAGTTACAATAGTGATCTGCTAAAAAAACAGCTCCCTGTACAGCCACACAATAGTGGGATAACTTCACCACTAGTAATCAATCTAGAATCATTGCAGTGACAGCTATCAAAACTGCATACATGACAGCTATACAATCAAAAATCAGCAAGAATCAAAACAGTAGTAGCATGCTGAAGAAAAATACAGCCAACATTCAAAATGAAGATAAGAGAGACTAAGTCTGTATCACATCAGACTTGTTCATCACTCCTGATATATCAGGTCAGAATATTACTTTCTGTATCCTTTAAACATATCATTCCAGGCAAGCACAACATCATGCTGAAAATATCTCAAAAACAGGTAACAAAAAGTAACAAATGACTAGATGCTGTAAAATGTGAAAATAACAACATTATTACAACATTTATGCATTGACGTGCGGATCCTGACGAAACCGATAAAGCTCCCGGGTGCTCACAATACTAAAGAATTCTAAAGTCGGAATCTGTTGTAACACTTTCTTCTGGTGGAATCATTTGTGTATTTCAGAATTTCTCGAATTTTATAATTTCATATGTGGCAAGTATTTTAACATATGTTATCATTTTATAGGTAATTTATATGCTTATTTTATTTAAAACTACGTTTTCAAATTGAAAATATGAAATAACAGTGACAAGTGGTGAGATCGAATTTTGCACAAGGTTTGTACATCCACTGGATATATATAAATGAATAGATTTTTAAGATTTTGGAGCATAATCAAACTTGCCATTTTCCTTTATACAACAATATGCTTGCGATTTTTGACCATATGCCTTGTTTAAAAAAACTTATCAATAATTGAAAATGTTTTTTTATCAAATAATTATTATAAACAAATTTAAATAAAAAAAAAAATAAACAAATTAAAAAAACAAATTAACTTTATCAGATAATTATTATAAACAAATTTAAATACAAATAAACAAATTTAAAAAGTAAATTAACTTTTATTAAAGTTAAATTTAAATGTAAGTTGTATTTTTACATATTCTATTTTACAAAAGTAATTTTAATTAATTATGCATGTCAATGTATTATTAATCAAAAAATGGTTAATTACAGTTTATAAAAACATAAAAATATAAACAAAACTTAAATCTATATACTATAAAAATAAGTTTGTTGTGGGAATTATCTAAAAATATTAAACCTACTACCATTATCCATAAATATGTACAATCAATTTATAAATTATTTTGAATTATAAAATAAAGCATAATGCATAGTCAATAAAATAAAAGTAAAAGAAATCCAAATACTAATGTCAAAGTCAATATATCTAATATATAATTATATATTAATTGGTTTAAAATTAATTAAAGTTAATTATATTGTATATCAAGATCAAACATATATTTAAACTTGTTTTTTTTAATGTTTTATCAAGTACTTTTATTAAAACTGATATAATGGTAATCAAACAAATGATTATTGTAATTCATGAGGTATAGAGATTATACAAAATGCAAATTTATATAAGCAAAATACAAATGTGTATGTTTATTTAAATTTTTTTTTCATTTATTATTTATTTTTTGACTTTTTTTATTATAAATTTTATTAAGAGGCATGCATTAAATTTGATAAGAGATCATAATTATTTTTCCAGTAAAAAAATTGTAATATATTTATATCAAAAATATATTACATTCTACATATATATGATGATAAAATTTGCATTATTTCTCTAAATTGTAGAAGCTTTCTACTACGGAAAGCCCTTACACTCAACAAAACAATTTTCCATCTTTCTACTAAATAGTTATGCATTGCATAATATTTTTCAACCATTAACAAAATCTAGATCTTCAAAATTAACAAGTAGCCTCAACTCCATTTTTCTTAATCGTACATATTCCATTTCTAGTTTTTTCCTTTCTTTGAAAGCTTGACTTACCTTACTATGTGTCAGGTATAACTTACCTTGCTGCAGCTTAACTTCTTGTTAAGCTCTTCTTCTTGTAGGACATTCGCACACTTGACTAAAATAATTATTATAATTAATAATAACAATATTAAAGCCTAACCTTTTAAATCATAGAATTGGAAAATCAACTTGAAGTTATTTACATGTACTTAATGCTATGGGATTTCATAATTAATTAATATATGTTGCACATCAAACCCAACTAATACACAATTTTCCTTGAGAATAGTGCTTACTTATTTTGACAATATATAATCAACTTCATTGCATTACTTGGATTGTAGGCCCCACTAATCCTCTTTCCTTTTCAATTTATTATGGAATGCAGTAAGCAACTTGGCCTACGCCCATTTCCTTTTAGTTCAATTGGAACAAGTTGGGCTTAAGTCTATTTCAGTCATTGTGAAGCTTCTATAAATAATGATAAGGTTAAGAACATGTACTATCCAAAGATTTTTAATTAGTCAAAGTTTCAAATCTATGTAATCTTAAACTATTGATATAGGCATATTTTAAATTCTATGATACAATTCATTTGAGAGCTTAACTTTATTAATTTTTGTCTACTTTTTTTCTTAATATTTTACTATTTTTTTTCTACTAAATTAAATTAAATATCAACTTAGATTAAAACATTTCTTAAAAACAGGTATATGCAACTTTGCTGCTAATTTCAGTTGTTAAAAAAATTACATTAAGCAAATATAGTTTTGATACATGACCCATTCAAGAACGAGAATGTTAAATGACATACAACCTCAATAGACGTAATTTCTGTTAAACACAGTCTGTGGTAATAATATTATAAAATCTTACTTCGTAGTTAGGGTTTCTACGACCAGAATTTTAGTATTACATAGGTCAACCCTTTAACGACAGCCATGGCTAGTGTGATAGGGGGTCACACTGTTTACATATCTTAATTTCAATCTAAGTAAACATATGAACAAAACATGAGAGAAAAATTGCTACACCTTTTTCCCCAACCATTAGAAAAATTAGCATACCACGCTCAACGTTCTCAGTTTTCAATCCATCAGTAATCCTAAGAACTCAGGCTAGCTGCATTTGATGGTGAATCTTACCTTAAGTCGCCACCAAACCACGAGCCTGCGCGCAATATTCTTTACCTGTGAAAATAATAGAGAAAACTATAATTTAAACTTTAAATTGATAGAGGATTTCCAGAACTGTAATAGTTGCAAAATATTGAAATCAGAGTTATTGATGAGTGTGTTACCTGTGGAAAAAGGAGACGACGTGTGAACCTTGTAGCAACGATATGAGGTTGACTACTTGAAAACGGTAACTGGTAGACATAACTGGTTCGGAGCAGAGGCCTCTCTTGTGCCTTCACATTTTAGCCGGATCGAGGACTACCTTCAATCCCATTAATTTATTCGATGGATTGATTGTCAAAGGTTTCTTCCAGAGTAACCCAAAAATCCAACGTACCCTATGTATGAGGAAAGTATTTTTACAACCATTTTTCTACTCCCTATAAGACTCAATCAAACCTACCATTTACAAATCTACACCTGTTATAGTTTCATAATAGTTTCATAATCAATAATTGACCCCTAGAATGGAACTGACACTGAAATATCACACTCATCCATCAAGGTAACACACCTCACTTACTCCAAACAACTACAAGGATACAAAATGGAAGTAACCAATGTAATGTGATGATCTAGAGGAGCATAAGTCATCATCAAACTTCACATATTGGCTCACGAGAGGCTTTAGTTTTGCTAGAATGTTGATGTTATAAGATTTATGAGTCTTACTATAGCCAACAAAAAAGAGGACATTATCACATCTCAAAGATCTCCTCTACTAGGATTTTGACCACCTATATATCTAAAGGAACATAACCAAGTGTGTGCTTTTATTTGGAAAATTTTGAAATCCATATATTTCATTCAGTGGGATGAAATGTAAAGTTCACATTAGTGGATAAACTTTTGGAATCACTACCACAAACATCAACAATAGTTGTGTAAGTATATGGAATGGAAAATTACACATGCATAAGGTGACAACATGAAAATTTTCTAGTCCATTGGGTTTTTAATCCCGGAAGATCATTTTTGCAAGTGTCCATGTTATTCAGGTGAGTTATAACTCGCAATAGAATGGAAACTATGCATCAGATTGAGGAGCCATTGGTTCCATTTATGTACATAATGATTATGTCATGGCGCACTTCCTTCAACAATTACACTCCTTGACATGTTCTTTCTTAGATGACTTGCAAATTGAATATCCCATTCACTAACCTAATGCAATTAAAAAGTTAAGGTTGGGGGATCAATTTTGTATATCATTTCCCTAAATATCATCAAAGGGCATGTTTTCCTTTAGAAGGGAAAAGTAAATATGTTTGAGGTGATGGAATGCATTTTTGTTGATATACTTGGTTTAATTACCTTGAGACCAATTTTACAAGTTTTCTTAAATTCCATTTAGATGCAAGTTGCAACTCACAATAAAATTTAGCCATTAGATCAATGACACATTACTCATGTTGGATTTTAGACATTCAGACATCCTTTATTATTTCATGATGTACATCTTTTATGATTCACTACTGTTATATGTGATTTTACCACACATGGTAGATCATGTTTTATGGCCTTCCCTGTCCCTATGCAAACTCTTTGGACCCCCTTTGCTCAGTATAAATTTGATGCTCCAAAAAATCCCTTACAAAAGTCTTATTTATTGGTATACGTGGGTCACCAGCTTACAGACTGCATGTACATGCAGTTTGCTCCACTATGACCCGTGTACATCGGGAAATGTGCTCAAAAATAAAATATTTAGAGTTTTCCCTCATCAAGTAATGAATAACTTGACTATTGGCCTTCCATATGCCTAGAAACGCTCCGACTCGACCCTTCACCTCATGTTGAAGGGCTATATATGGAGCTACTTGGATGAATTAGAGGATGAAAACTTGTGAGAGCAAATGAAATATAGTGGATTTGTGCCCCATTCTTGCACGCTTGAGTATGCATCCCTTTGTCCTTTGAGAACCCATTGATGCTCTTCCCAAGCTTGCCATTGGTATGGAGAATTGAAGTGGTGGAGGCCCAAGTGGAGGACTAGGTTTCTCGATTTCGATGACGTGTTGACAGAGTTTGTCACTTATATCTCTATTCATATTTAATAGAAATATCCATTTCTCGTCCATTATATGTGTAACTGTGAATATTTCTATCCATGGGTGTGGTTGCTTTGATTATATATTGGATTTATATATGCCAGAGTAGGTTCTAACGCTTAATATCTATCATGCTTGTGTATTTCATTATTGTTGAGAATGAAATGTAGGTGCAAGTGTGACTGAAAGCTTAACCAAGATCTACTACAAACGTTCGGAATAAGGTACGCTTCTCATCCTTTAGTATTAGACTTGTTTATCTATTTAGCATATTGGAAGTGGATTGATTTTTGGTGTCATACTGTCTGTTGTGGTACACCCCAATCCATAGGAAGTTTTCTATGTAATAGAATTGGTGACCATAATGGAGACTTTCCTTTTTGTTGGGGTTTGGGTGCATGATGTGCTTGATTTTCTCTTTGCTTCTGTATTTTTCTGTGTCACGTTCATGAGTGTGTTAGCCCTTTGGTATTCCTTTGAAGTAATATGAGTCTTAGCCTACCTTTTTACCACCTTTTTCTTCTTGTACACGGGTCATAGAGATAACATTCATGTATGCACGCAGGTTGTAGTACTTATAGTCACGTACACACATGGCTTCTTTGTGAACAATCACATATACATGCAGGTTTTCTGTGAACATTCACGTATATCCCTCTTTCTGAGTCAGATATTGATGTTTGGGAGATGTTGGGTGGGTTGTGAGTGTTGCTGAGTCTTCTTGGATTCCTGTGATGCTTGTTTACTGCTTCTGTACTGACCAAAGACTTATTTTTCTTTGCTTTTATTTAAAAGTTGTTCTTGTCGTTTACCTCCTTTTTGTTTTGGTATTAGTGCATTAGACTTCTTAGTCTCAGTGTCTTGCTTGGCTTGTGTCTGATACTTGCTATAGGATCTCGGAGTTTATAGTCTTTTTGTTGCATTTTCATATCATTTATAATCAAAATACAAAATTATTTTTATTGTTGGCATGTTTTTGCATTATGCATTTGCATGGAAATGGTACTTGCATTAGGTTTACTTAGATGAAACAATGTTCAGGATTTCATATAGGAATTATTGCATTGGAATTTGAGAAGAAATTTGTGCATTTCATGTAGTGGCATGCCCCTTTCTTCATATTTATAGACAAATTGCACTTGGCATTGTTTTTTAGGTGTGCATATTTATTTCACTACTGAGTCATAATATCGCTAGTTGCACATTAATTAACCTTGAGTAATCACATCCCTTAAAATTAATGCTTAAATTAAAATTGATTACACATTTTTATTTGATAAAGGTACACCGACAAGCTTAGGTTGTATAGTCTTGGAATAGGGTGTCGTGAGTAAATTTTTCCAAGACTATGAAACAAAACAATTAGGTGTCTTTCTAGGTGAGAAGAGAAATACTTGGTATAATTAGTGTTCTCAAGAGGCTCCTCTTACATGGGATTTAAGAACAAGGAAGCATACACGTTAGTGGCGGGGATAGCCCCTTGCCACTCTTTGTGCGATGGCGAAGATATTTCCGGGATCTTATTTGTATATGGGGGATTTTGTGGCACCTTTGGTGCTTTCGAGCTTCAGGATTTGTTACCTTGGCCATATGGTAGATCTTGCCTGTGATTGTTTGCTTGAGCATTGGTTATATTGGGGTGAACTTAGTTTCCTTAACTAGGTATCTCAAGGGGTACTTGCAGAGGTTATTCTATGAGTGTCTTGTCCAGGTAGGGATCGAACAACGCAGTCACTATATGCATTGAAGTTGAGGGCCACTATAATTTCTTACACACCTTTGCTTGTATTGTATGGGAGTCTCATGCCTCTCCTAGGCAAGACATATCTGCTGCATTCGGGAGCTCATTTATCCTCCCTCTTGGCTTGTTTGCATCTGAATTAGATTTTATTAGGGGTCTGCTCTTTGTGCGCTAGCTTGCTATATGGATCACAATTAGTTGAGTCTCATTCTCTTTGTGGAGTCATCATGGATCGAGTTCCGATAATCCGTTCATCTCGACGTTTGGTAGGGCTATTGCCTTGTGGATATCCTCCTCCTCCTTGAAAGAGGACTAGGAATTCTAGACGAACTTATACACACTATGATTCACACGCTGGTCTCATTATGAGTAATATATCTGAGACCCTAGAAGTCCCTCCTTCTCCATCCTCCAGAATGGGAAAAATGACTGTTGTGAGACCCGAGACTCCGATTGACATTGACCCTCACGGGGTTGGTACTTCCTACAATTCATGACCCCAATTGTCGGACTTTGCAACTGCTTATCAGAGGTATTCCTTGGGAAGGTTGAGTAGTGAGATGAGATATTCCATCTAGCATAGGTCCCTTAATGTTTGGCATGCTAGAACTTACTGATACTTTTTTGTCATCTATCGTTAAGGGCCTGGTATAGATCTTGGTGTTGTTCTTGTGGGAATTGTCATCCGTTTCCATGTTGATAGATTTGGTAGTCGTCATATTGCACTTCTGCTCCATTTGTGGGAGTATTTTCATACCCTTCATCCAAGCATAACATCGGTGTTCACTCTCAAGGAGGTGACCCTAGACATGTGAACGTTGGAGGTGCAACTTACATTCCATCTTATGCTCCATTGTCCACCGTACCTGTTTTGTCAAATTTCTTTCTTATGACACATCCTCATCATGACCCGCACGGTCCTACGGGACATGGTGTTGCATTTAATCATGTTTCTCCCTCGTAAGTTTTTGTTGTTGTTTCGGGAGGCTACGTACGTCCTTATGTGTTCAGGGGTCAACCTGCTCATCAATCCTATAATTATGGTTATGTAGCACCTCATTCTTAAGGTATACCAAACTATAATATTCTCGTCCATCCTTTTAATGGTCATGTAGGAGGAGGTTATTATCCGACTGGCCAAGGGCATGGTCATTAATATAATTAGCCTTATATGAACCAACCTTTTTAGGGACCGTGGAACCAGATGGCACAACCTAGGCTCCCTTTCTTGGGTACGTTAAATTTTCCT
Source organism: Pseudotsuga menziesii (assembly GCA_001517045.1). NCBI lineage: Eukaryota > Viridiplantae > Streptophyta > Pinopsida > Pinales > Pinaceae > Pseudotsuga > Pseudotsuga menziesii. The sequence continues at coordinate 145,635 of LPNX010845711.1, forward strand.
GACTTTTTGAAGTTGACCAATGATCTGGTATATCACGATTCGATGTGGTAGGTTGTCACCACCAAGATTCCTTTGTACATTTCGAAGTTTGAAGGTAAGAGTGGTGAGGACCCTGGAAAGCATGTGACTACTTTCCACCTATGGTTCTCTTCGAAATCATTGAATCATGACTATGTTCATCTATGACTGTTTGAATTCACCCTCACATGTTCTACTGCAAAATGATATATAGAGTTGCTTGGGGGCACATATCGGACATTCAACAACTTAGCCTTGACCTTTCTTAACCACTTTCAACTACCAATACGTTACGATGCTGGTACTGAGCTCTTATCGAAATTTCGGCAAGATAAATCCATGAACATATCTGACCATATTCAAGAGTGGCATAGACAAAAGAGGCTGATTAAGGCCAACATTTCACCCACATTTTTGTTGGAATGGTTCCTCAAATATTTATTGCCTTATATTGCAAAGGATGTTTCGACATCCAGATTTATGAATGAGGAGCAGGATATCTTCCAAGCTCAGTATTTAGAATTGATTTATGCTTAGTCTGGTCTCCTTTATGAGATTATCCCTAATGCACCACGGTCAAACTTTGAACCTAAGTTTAAACTTGGGCCACATGCAGATGGTATTGTTGGCTCCACGAGTACCAAGATCGTAGAACAGGTTACGAATCAAATGTGAATTTTTTCTATTAATCATCCTGCGAACGAATGAACAACATATGAGTTTGTCCAATCCCACCCAATCAGCAGATGTGCTCTCGATACATTCGTCGGACCAAAAGGGTAACCAGTAACCCAAATGAAATAGGAAGAAGGGAAGAAACAATAGAAGGGGTGGGAATTGGAAGTAGAACTAGAATGATGACAATAACAAAAAGGAGGCTAGGGGGGACAAGAAGCCTAAATGAAAGGTTATATTCCCTTGCAAACTTTGTGGGGGAGACCATCTCACATACTTGTTCCCTTATATTGATGAGGCCTCGAAGTTCATTGCACAGAGCCCAGATGTGTTCATTGGTCCTTTACCTCATAATAAAAATATGGCTTCGACAACCATGGATGCCGAAAGCACTTCTGGTGGGAATCAAAACCCATCAAATGCAGAAGGTATCCATGGTTGTATCAACATGATGTCTGTCACTAACGTTGTAACTCACAAAAAGGATTACGGTCTGTCACAACCCCACTTGGGTAAAGAGCCTCCGCCTTCTGAGAAACATCTGCATATCAACAAGCCTGAAGATATACCTTGTATACCTAAGGGAGTCCTAAAGTGCTCTGGCCACAATCGTAATGCTCGAGCCTCCCAATATTATTCTATTGTCAATGACTTGGGTCAAACTCCCTGCTCGATGTCAGCTCTTGAAGCCCTTCAGAATTGTCCTGCACAAAGGAGAGCATTGTTGACTGCCCTCGGGATGGTCGATTCCAATCCTTCCACTATAGTTAGATTTCACACCTATGAGGTCCAACCTTACTTTCCTTATCATGTGGCTTTCTTAGTCCATGTGGAGTATATGAATAACATGATCAAATGAACAATTGTTGATGAAGGAGTTGCAACCTCTGTGATGTCTCTGGATTATTGGAAAGGCCTCGTATCACCCACGTTGTCGAAATCCATGACCATGTTGGTTGCATTCGACAGACATTCATTTCGGCCACATGGTATTAGTCCCTCTCTCTAAGTTCAGTTGGGAGGGAATACCATGTTGATGGAGGTTGAGGTGGTTGATGCGCCCCTTGAATACAATATTTTACTGGGTCGAAACTAGATCTACACTATTAAAGTGGTCGTCTCTTCCATTTTTCATGTCATTTGCTTCCCTTTTGGGGATCATATTGTCACGATCAACCAAATGTCATTTGATAGTTCCAGTTCCACTGCATCGTCAGGATCCACCATCTCAGATATTAACAATTTTCAGCCGATAACTGAGAATGTTGGTGTTGGAATGTATCCATCATGGATGGGATCATTTAATATTGCAACACCAATCCTAGCTATTGGTTCCACTCTTGGTAGTGATTCATCATCATTGAGTTCGGTCCCATTTTGCACTATGTATTTGGATGGCCCTTGGACTCTCCCTTCTCTAAGAATTTCCGATGAGTACCCTAGATCTACCAAGATAGAGATGTCGTTGTATGCGATGGAGGTTGATTATAAAGTTGTTCTTGATCCCATTGTAAACCATGGTCCTTTCTCTTCACGGATAGAAGAGGAGGATCTCTTTGCACTTCCTTCTTGGGCGGTTGCGTCATCACGCTCACATGATTGCCTCGATGATTTTTTCCTTTGGATGAAGCGATTCTCGAGGCCATGAATGGTCTAAAATAGCCATGGGAGGAGTTGCAACATCGCTCTTAATTCCTCTCAGAGCTTGAATGGATCGAGCATGATGACTTTAGGTCGACCTTTAGCGAGAAATTTGGTTGTCCCATGGTACCATTAGGCACTCATGGTGTATATTATGAAGGGAACACGGGAAAATTATCACCTACGATTCCTATCAACATTTCTTAGATTCCTAGCCAGATAGAGAATGTTTACATTGGTGCATATTGTTCTCTTGGTGAAATTAAGGAATACACTGAGATTTTTAAAGAATTTTGTGATGTTCTCGTTTGGTCATATGCCGAGATGCCAGGGATAGACCCTCATATTGTCGAGCATGAGATTAAAACCTATCCTAATGATAAATATGTTCGACAATGTTTAAAGTGCCTACCATTAAGGTTGAGATAGAAAATTTACTCAAAACTAGATTTATCTATCTAGTTCCCTTGACTGAATGGGTATCCGAACCTGTTTTGGTAGATACGTAGTAGGGAACTATCTGTGTGTGCACAAACTTTAGAGACACGAATAAGGAATGCCCAAAAGATAATTTCCCCACAGCATTCATAGATCAGATTTTGGATAAGTGTGCTGGGAGTGAAGTATTCTCATTTATGGACAGTTTTTCAGGGTATAACCAAATACAAATTAAACCAAAGGATCAACATAATACTGTTTTCATTTTTCCTTGGGGTACGTTTGCATACCAGAAGATTCCTTTCGGCCTTAAAAACATTGGAGCTACATTTCAGCAGGATATGAGCTTTTCTTTTCACAACCTTAAGCGTTGTATTGGTCGAAAACCATGTTGTGAGTCTTATGGGACAAGTATCAAAGTATAAAGTATTGCAGATTGATCTTGATTGTTGACATATTTCGATCATTGAACCCTTGCCTCGAAGTCGTAACATGTTCTATCAAATTATTTTTCCTATCAATTACCTTTGGCCTCATACTTAGGAGGGAATTATGTTACACCTGAATCGTATTACCATTCTAATCATGAAATAGGTATCTCAATGTCTACTTCATTCCCTTAGAGTTTGAATGAAAGAAGTGAAAGAAGGAATATTTTTCCCCTTGCATTTTTCCTTTTTTTGAGCCACCACTTCGCCTTTCCCATTGACAAGTGGAGGTTCCAAGCTAGCAACGCACCTTGCACACTTGCAATGTGCAATGCTACCACTTATTGCCTTTATACAATAGGAGGTACCCTCTTTATAGCAACACTTATTTCCCTTCTTCAAAGTGAGGCTCCTCCCAAAAGTGCAAAAAAGAGAATATATCGAGAATTTTCTCGAAGAAACCCTCACGGAACCTCATCTAAAAGAATATGGACAGGTGGAAGTCAAATTCCCCCATCCATAGAATGATCCCTTGGCCTTCTCCATAAAATATTCAACCTACCTTATCCCCTTTTGGCCTTTAAATACACCCTTACCCCTCATGGCTATGGGAGGAAGAAGAGTGTAAGAGCACCCAAATTCTTGCCAAACAGTGTTAGACTCTTTGATGCATTGGAGGTAGGTGATGCGTAGAGGCAAGGTGTTCATAGGGAAGTCTTCTCAACATCAAGGCTTGACTGTAGTTTTCTTCTCCTTTTCTATTAATACAAATGTGTTTCCCTTTCCCATGAATAATTTGTCTTAGTGTGGGTTATTCATTGCTTTCCTCCTTGATCGTTAACATAGAATGTTGAATTATCTTGTTGCTTTCACCTCTTATGTCTTGTCTTGATCATTATTTTGTAGGTACAACTGATCGTGAAGGAAATCAGAAGACAACGATCACTTTTGTTGTGAGGTAAGAAATATTAGCATTAAAGTGTTTTGATAGTATAGGGAGAGGATACATTGTTTTGATTCCTTTGTTCTAGATCCATACCATTTGGACTCAAGAAATAGTTTGTTGTTCGCACAGATTGAAGAGTTTCCATCAAACACTAGCAAGAATTCCTCATAATACATTAGATCAAATATGTATGAGACTAATAGATGAGTTTAAGAAGTCTAAATCTAATTCATAGTGCATCACAGAAATAAAAGAGATTAAACAATTTCCTACGGAGTCTTTTTGAGACTTCGACCAAAGATTCAAAAATTTGATGGCTAAAGTAATTTTTCAGATGTCAGATGCCCAACACAAAGAGTGTTTTATTGCGGTGATGTTACTGCATATTCGTATTCCTCTAATGCAATAGAATATTGTATCACAGAGCGAGGATCTTGAGCTCACCATGAAGTTGGAGGCCTCACCACTCAGAGAAACTAGTGCAGGAATGATGTAGATATAGTCGTAGCTTGCTAATCTCACATCACAACTGTAGGATATCAATAAAGAGAAAGAAATACAAGAGGAAATCTGGTGTACCCAATGTATAAGGGAAGGTTTCCATAAGGATTCATGTCCAGCCTTCATGAAATATCTTGCATCTGGTGCACAAAATACAATAGATACACAAGGGATTCCTTGGTGTAGAATTTTTCAAACCAGAGGACATAGGTTGAAAGAATGTCTATATTTACATAAAATAGTAAGCACACCAGCCAATTTATATTGCGAATTCTGTCGATCAGTCGGACACTATGAGAAATATTGTATATTCTATAAGCTACTATAGGAGAATACTTTCAACACCTACCTAATGAAGAATAACAAATAGATGAAAACTGAGTGAGCTCAAGGACAATTTCCTCATGCTCAATACGTGTAGGCTCAATATCTTCAAGCATAGTACCCACAGGAACAATACCCTTAACCCAGAGGAGGTGGAATTTTTAGAGGTCGAGGACAATGAGGAGGATTTGATCGCGGAAGAGACCAAGTCATTTTTTATAATTGTGGACAACCTGTAAATTTTGCCAAAGATTACACTAATCCTACGTTGGCATGCTCGTACTGTAAAGCATTGGATCACATTGTTGAAGAATGTCCATAGTTGACTATGAAGTGGCAGGATAGAAATATGGGAAACCAAAACCCGACTCAAAATGATAATCCAAATATACAAAATATTTTTGTTGAGCCGAGAGAACCTAATATTGTTGTCGTAACAAGAGGAGTTGTTGCGACTAGAGAAAAACAAGAAGCACCATATGGACAACCAAGAGTGCAATCAGAAAAATAAAAGAAGGTTCCATTTGATGTTCAAAAGGAAAAAGAAGTATTCTTGGATGCTTGACATGAGTTCGCCAATCGAAATAAAGTGTCGAATTCTGCTATTGTACCAAGTGAAGGACCAATATTGGACATGCCACAAAGATTCAAACAATTATTTCAAAAGAAACCGACAGGAAATGTTAGTAAATTGAAAGAATATTTTAAAAGTTGTTTAGAATTAATAACAGGTAAATATGTTATAGCATAACTGACAACTTTAATAGAAGAGCCTCAAGTAAAGGTGCGACCATAAAGGAGGGTTAACCATATTGGGAAAATATTGAAAATTGGTTGTGAACTCAGAATGACTACACATATAACTGATTATGACATGGATTATATTATTGTGGACTCGGGTTTTGATATTAACATCCTTACTAGACAAACATGGGAAAGTATGGGAAAGTTAAGACTAGTGTGGTCTCCTCTCCAACTAAGATTATCCAATCAACTGAAGGTGTTATCTATTGGTCGAATGACACAGGTTCCTGTCAATATAGAAGGACTCAAGACATGCATATTTCGAAGTGATAGATATTGTTAATGATACCAATCCATATCCTGCGCTTCTGGGGATCTACTAGGTCATTGATAACCAAACTATTATCAATTTTAAAAAGATAATATTAACGTTCGAATATGAAGAGGTAAGGGTGGCCACACTGATTGATCCTCTAGAAGGCCAGAGGTATGTCATGCAAGTAAATCATGAAGGAAAATATGGATATCAGGACCATATATACAATATTAACTCTTCGATGGACGATTATGTGAATTTGAAAGCCGATGTAAAGCTTAGCTGGTGAAGTGTCAGTTCCTAGTCATTAGATTCAGGAGAAGCTTTGATAATTGACATAACTGATTCCACGAAGTATCAATGTGAAGATGAAATAGAACTACAAAATCAGTGTGACGAGTAGGTATTGAGGTATGTAATATTCCTACCTATGAAGGTTTTTCTAACCTTGAATATTTTCTGGCAGCGTTTGAGGATAAAGTAACTGAATCTTAGCATTTGTTAGCATTGAACTTTGCATTGAAGGATACACCTGCAATATGGTGGGTTACACACAAGAAAACTATTTCAGAATGGTCGTAATGCAGGAGACTGCTGGAAGTTCAATTTGCAGAAAATATGCTCTATAATAGTCCGAAATATACAAGAATGACTAACACTGTCAAACATTTTTAGCATTGGCATGCGACATGTGAGATGTCACCGTGATAGGAATGGGTCCATTAATTTATACATACTTTGGAAATGATACCAAGTAATAGGTATATGTCGATCGAGCTGTGATGATGAACATTTGAATGGGAAGAGATAGCTTCTAGTTTCACGCACACATTTGAATTCGTTGATGATCATCCTTCAATTTATGCTACTTTACAAGTAATCAAGAATAAGATATTTGAAGATATTCCTATGTCAACGATAAAATTTTATTAGAGAATTGCGACATGATAACATTGGATGGAATGTTATAATGTAACAAGAGAACTTGATGATGATGACCCACGTGACATAAATATTCCTAATTCTTAAGGTACTCGCGTGGTGGAAGGATCAGGTGTGTCATGCGAATTTTTTTTGAATCCTTTTAAAATAAAGAAGGTGAATATTGGTTCTTTAGAGAACCCAAAGTTTGCTAATATCAGAGACTAATAGGATGATGATACTGTCGGAAAAATCATAGACCTACTATATGAATTTCAGGATATGTTCCCCACTAAATTTTCTGAAATAAAGGGAATTGTTGGAGATCTTGGAGAAATGAAGATTCCATTGAAACCCAACACAAATCCTATAAAAAAATGACCCTATTGGCTCAAGCCGAGGTACAAAGAAAAAGTTAAAACAAATTTAGATAGAATGTTAGATGTGGGCATTATAGAACCCGTTGAAGAATCTGAATTGATTATCCCTATGGTAGTACAAGATAAGAAAAATGCTGGTGAAGTGCATATTTGCGTCAACCTAAGAAAGTTGAATGATACCTACCTACATGACCCATTTACGACACCATTTACAAATGAATTATTGGAGAGTGTCGGTGGCCAAGAAATATTCATTTACCGATGGATTCTCTGGTTACCATCATATCATAATTGCAAAGGAATATTGAGACAAGATAACCTTTGTGATAGAGTGGGGATGCTTCCAGTATATGGTAATACCTTTTGGACTCAAGAATGCTCCTACTATATTTTCTAGGATAGTTTTTGTTGCGTTTAAATATTTTATTCATAAATTCCTTGAAGTCTATTTTGATGACTAGACGTTATTTGGGCTTATAAAAGATCATATTGAGAGTCTTAGAATGATGTTGGAATGATGTCGACAGTTCCAAATTTCCCTTAATTTGAAGAAATGCATTTTTGTGCTCCTTTTGGAATTCTCTTGGGTCATGTGGTTTGTTGCGACATAATACTGATGGATCATGCAAAGATTGTGATTATTGTTGACCTACCACCACCCTCGATAATAAATAAATTGAGAACTACATTGGGACATACGAGGTACTATCGTAAATTTATTAGAGGATATGCAGAGGTGAATGCCCCTATGGATAAATTGTTGAAGAAGGATGTTAAGTTTTAGAGGAGTGAACAATGTCAAGATAGTCTAGATGTTTTGAAGAACACGGTGGTTACAACACCCATATTAGTATTTTCAGACTAGAATAAAGAATTTCACATACTTGTTGATGCATGGTCTGTTGCGCTGGGTATTATACTTGCACATCTAGGCAAAGGATCTATTGATCATCCAATCGCATTTGCGAGTAGAAAATTATCAACAGTAGACAAGAGATATACCACAACAGAAAGAGAAGTACTAGCTATGGTATATGCTCTTCAAAAATTTCAACAATATTTGTTGTGAGGACATTTAAAGATGTATACAGATCATTCTGCATTGAAATATCTGGTAAATAAGCTAATGTTGGGGGGGAATATTTGTCGATGGCTTCTCTACTTCTAGGAATTTGAATTTGAGATCATTGTTAAACTAGGTCAATGAAATTCAGGACCAGACCATATGTCGATGCTAGAAAGTGGAGAAGAACCTGGTAATCTCGACTATAATCTTCCCGATCCTTAATTGTTTATGATTAAAATGTTTGATGATCATTATAGATATATTATAAATTTCTTGAGTACGATATATGTGCCAGAAGGATTCAATACTGTACAAAAGAAACAACTAGTTGTAAAAGTTGTAAACTTTCAATTAATCATTGGAGAATTATACAAGATGAGTCTAGAAGAAGACCTTCTTCATTGTGTCTTTGAATATGAGCAACTTATGGTATGGAATGAAGCACATGCTAGCATTGCAAGAGGCCATTATGCAGGAAAATCCACAGTGCAGAAGATTTTACAGGTTGGATTGTGGTGGCATACCCTGCATGAAGACGCCATAGATTATTATCATAGTTGTGATATCTACCAAAGAACCTGAAACTTGTCACGACGAGATGAAATTCCGCTAGTACTACAAGTAAATTTATAGGCATTTGAAAAATGAGTTGTTGATTTTTTCGGTCCTATTAATACACTAGGAAAGAGAACAATTGCACATTCCATAATCACTATGACTGACTACTTGACCAGATGGGATGAAGTAGCGCCAGTAAATGATTGTATTGCTATGACTACAGCAAGATTTATGTTTGATCATGTAGTAACCCTATTTAAATGTTCGAAGATTTTTATAAGTGAGCAAGGCACGCATTTTGTCAATCAACTAATTGACAAATTAACTAAAGAATTTCAAATTCAACACGAGAATACAACACCGTACCACCAATAAGCGAATGGTGTTGTCGAAGCATTTAATAATATTTTTGAGAATGCATTGAAGAAGATCTGTAATTTTCAAAGAGATGATTGGGATAAGAAAATACCTATAGTATTATGGGATAACGCACCACCTGTAAAAAGTTGGTAGGACCAACTTCATTTTGACTGGTTTATGGATAAGAGGTTGTCATAGGCTACGGAGTATATTGCACCTAGTCTAAGAATAGTTGTGATTACCGACATGAGTGATGTTGGCGTTGTTGAAGAAATATTGTTGTAGCTTGTACAATTAGAAGAAGGTGCGAAGAAACCTTGGCACGAACAACATATCAAGAATAAGCATAAGCAATTTCAAATTATTCAAAGGATGTAATCAAAATGTCAAGAAGGCACGACAAAAATCTTGGCACAACTGACATATCAAGCATAAGCAGTTTCAGATTGGAGATCTTGTTCTTCTCTATGATAGTAAGTTTTTGAACCATCTTGGAAAGATTCAAACACATTGGTTGGGACCATACATTGTCATTCACATCACTGAAGGAGGAACAATGCAATTGCAGAAATTAGATGGTACACATTTCAAAGGATTAGTGAATGGAAGTCGGCTAAAGCCTTATCATGATAGTCGCACTTTGGTCGACAGATTGTTCAAAAAGAGAAGGAAAAAAATATTATGAGTGTTTTTCAAAAGATTATGAGTGTTATTTCTTCTAGTTTATGAGTTTTTCACAAAATTATGAGTGTTTTGTAAAAAGAAGAATTGATATCGCAAAGTATTGAATGTTGTCGTAGACCATGGGTTAGTTGCACAAGAGACTATAAGTCGCAAAAGAAGAAAAGTTTCGTAGAATGTCTATTTGTTGCAAGAGGGAAATTATGTCATAGGATAGATTCCTATCGCAAAAGAAGAATTATTGTCACAAGAGAATTGATGTCGCATAATGGATTTTGGTCATAGATGACATCTGGCTGACAACTAATGTGAAGTAACAACTACTAGTGTGTTTTCATGGAGGATTTCTATGGCTCGACATGAAAATATTAGTTGATGTCAAGCTGATAGAATCTATAACAAGAATTCCCCTTACAAGGGTTGAACCAACACCCTTTTTTGTTGGCAAGGACCAAGATACAATTCTGGTCAATAGAATGAATGAAAAGCATGACCTAACGCGAGAAAAGAGAGTATTTTCCATCGCCTCTATCAATGAAACTATTGTTCGGTTTGTGGCCAAGGTATTATATAGAAAGATGTTTCAAAAGATGTGACAAAACCAGTGTACAACAAATACACTCAGTGCAACAGAGCAGTACACAGCTGGTGTCCAGATGAACTAGGCAACATATTTGTTGAATGAGTTACTAGATGATGTCACTAATGCATAAGATAAAGGTAACCCCTTTAATTACTCATGTATTTTAATTCTAATTTAATTTGTCTCATGGGTAGAACTACCAAAGAACCAAGGGGTAGATGTCTGCATACCATGCAAATGAGACATATATCAAAATATCTCGTTCGACAAAGAGAACTCACAAAGACGGAAATATAACTATATTGAGTTTTATATACAATCATGAGCAATCAAGAATTTTGTTAAGAAGCAATTGAGAATAACGAAGGAAACTGTTAAATGGTTTTGAAATATTATAATATTTTTGGTCAGGGCACACCATATATTTTTGTATTCACGACGGGACCCCTAGAGCCGGTGCTTAGCGACGAAGTTTTAGCTAACCATTGAAGAAATTGAAGGCATTATTCAGGATTGGCCTGAAAAAATGGCTAGTACTTGTCACAGAGGATCAAATATCTGTAGAAGAAGCTCCATGACAGGATGACCCATCGAAAAACACAATAGACACCAATGAGGTGATCCACTAGTAGAAATACCAAGGAGTTCTCCCTACAACAGTCAAGAAGAATCTAGTGCAACCCCAACAGATAAAGAATTGGGAGATAAGAGAAAGTGCTCAAAAATGTTGAGAAGAGTCACAAAAAGAGGAAGGTCGACAGATCATCTGGGATCATCGGTCTTACAAATGATGATTATAAATTGCTCTCACACAAGATGGAAGAAGTTTCAAGCCAAAGTTGTAGGAAGATAGATGAATGCCATATAGAGATGGTAAGTAGCATTACTGATTTACTGCGGGTACTTTGTACTGCAATGAAATAAGTTAGAGTAGTGGTCGACCAAGCACCATATTCGACTGTGTCACCGGACCAAGTTGGCCCATCTGAAGAGAAACCTGTCAAGACACTTTCGATGACCGAACAAACAAAGATTCAAGTAGTTGGTCAAGAATTTGACCTAAGAACATTGGAGCTCAATTTCGTGGTCAAGGATATTGGCCATATCATTGTTAATTTTTCTGCAGTGCCATTGTATCAAGTGCATGTTATTCAGTGGGTTGTAGTTGAAGAGATGAAAACAAGGGAATATGTGATATATGGACAACTAAATACATCAAATAAAACCATTTCATCACTCAAGTAAATAGTCTAGGAGAATGAGAATAAAGCAAAGACCTGGAAGGATGACAGGCATCGACTTGAAGCAATTGTCATAGCAACTTTACAGATGAAGGCATCACACCTGAGATGTTCACAAAAGAAAACATTTTTCGACTAGGTGAGGTCGTTGGGAACCTCCGCAAGCAAGTCACGGAGCTGGAATCCAAAATGACACTGAGTACACCTACAGAGGCACTGGAAGAGAAAAAGAAGGAAACAACCGAGGTTTTGCAAAATATGGAAGAAGTAGAAGTACTTTGTTATAAAGTAGTGGAACAGGTTTCTCCATCATGGAAATCCTTGATCGACAAGACATAGTTGGAACAAGTGACAGAGTAGTTGCATACTATTGAGGCAGAGTTTACCCAGCTAAAGAATGAAGTGAAAAAGTTGTCAGCAATAGAAAATATGGAAAAGGATGCTGATATGAAGAAATTACAATAGAAAGTATCCAGACTGCACACAAAATAAAAAAATTAGACTGTGTCACATATTTACAGGAAGAAGCAAAGAAAGTAACATGTATTATTCAAGTTGTTTATGAAAAGGTGCGGAAAGATTTGGCTTTGACAGGAATGACAACTTAAGAATATATCAGTTCTGAACATGTGGAAAAATTGAAGACAGTACAGGAGGAAGTGCGACAAGAAACAAAACAGGTCATGAAAATCTTTCAATATTTTTCGAGCAAGGTCACACTAACTGATATTTCTGACTAATGTGGCTTGGGATGAGACACAGATGAGTGTTGGGGGCTTGTTGGACCTAGGAAAAGTTAGACATAATTTTGATAGGAAAGATGAATATTCTGGTCGCAAGACAAACAAATACCATGACAGAAGGAGCTACGACAAAAGAGGAAGAAAGCAGATCGAGACAAGGAGTTGACCTATTTTTGGTAAAGAGCTAGTTAGACTAAAAGATTGATTTTAGTAATAAGGCATGATTGTAGTTTGGGCCAATAGTGCCTATTTTTAGATGTAATTGGATGGGTTAAATTAGAAATACAACCTGTCGACTGATAGTTGAGAGTTAGTCGACGGTTAAATCAAGAAGTGTAAAAAGTTTATAAAAGCGCCGACTCAAGTTATATGCAAGCGACCGAAGAAAGAAATCAATAGTTGTAAAGAATAAAAGCATTGATCCAAGCTGTGTGTGAATTGTCCATTCCATGAGAAAGAAAGAGAGATCGACCTAAACCAGAGAGCATGAGATGAGAGAAGGATACATGAATTGTAAAGAATATTAAAAGAAGAGTAAATCAACTGAGCACATAGACCAAAGGTGCTAAACCATTTCTCATGCCAGATGACGAGAACCTTTATGGTTTTTCCTGGATGGGTTTCCACATTATATTGTGTCTTTGTGTCTTTAATATCTATTTTTATGTAAAATGCATATCAATTGTGAATGAGTTGAATTTAATGTGTCGAGCTATAAACTCATTTATCTATGTCGCACATCTAATGATATAATCGTATGGAATATGAGTTAATGTTAATGCTTTATCTTATATATTGTTATATATGTCGACATGAGATCAATCGATTATCTTATTGAATGAACGCGACAAAGGTTTAATTATGGTTTCGGTCGAGTTGCCTAAAAGTGTTGTAATAAGGAAATCCCCCTCATAATTGCAGAAACCTAGTTCTGGCAGTTCCCAATAAGATATCTTCGTTGAGACTTCATCTAGGTAGTAGCCATTGGCTACGGATATCTCCTATGTTAGGCCGATATCTTGGATTTTTCTGACGAATGAGGATCTGCACCTAGGTCGACTGAGAAACAAGCCAACAAGTCCTTGCAATGTTGTCTAAAAGTCTACTAGAAAAGGAAACCGGGTTGGCACAAGGATATTGAAAACTGTCCAACCCATAAGCAATGGACATATGTGTGCCAAATTTTTTTGAAAGGAATTGTGTCTCAGAAGCATGTTAAAATTCCAAACAATAAAAATGATGATCAATCTATCAAGAGGATATGGATAAGAAGGGAATCTCAGAAACATGATTAAAACGACAATTGCACAAAACCAATGGCAAACAATTGCTACCCACATTAATCCAAGAGGATTACATAGAATCCTTGAGTCTAAAAGAAGGTGAAATCAAACACTTAAGGATTGATAAAGTAAGAGAATATTCATTAATTTTATTTGAAGATATACTATTTTATAGTTTAAAATGTGATGTTGTATTAGCCATGCATATGAAAGAACTGTACAAGTTTTACACCATGTTTGCACAAAAAGGAGGAGATTAAACATTTTTTATTATATTCAAAATATGATTACAAATTTATGGAGCTTTGAAGCTCGCTTTAGAAAAGGTCTCTTTTGGGAATCAAGACAAAAATCTGAAGCACAAAAAAACTAAAGATAACAAAATGTAGATCATAGACGTAGCTCGATGTTAAATTCATCAAAATGACCAACATACAGAGGTGAAAGATGCAAATCCTAGTCCATTGGAGATGACTCTGAGGATTCAGATGATTGTAACAAGGTAAGAAGATCCAGTGTCAAAGTTGATGATTTGGGATCAACCCCAAGACAACTCAAAAGATCAAGTGTTTGTTGTTGGTGTTGTTCCAAAATTTCCAATCGCCTACTCAAAATGGACAGTATTTCAGAAGTAGTCCACTTGAAGCATAATTGTTGATACCATGAAAAGAAATTGGACTCAACTACCTGATTCTTCCATATTCCAATGTCCATTTGCAACCGTCCAAGGTCCGCATTTTGATATTGAATGATTGTGCGAAGAATGTCAAGAGAATTGTTTAGACATTGAAAATAAGCCATTGTTGGTGAGTTATGTCTACAAAATAAAGAATTGAGACGAATATGAAAATGTGTGCTCGACAGAATATGAATCAAGGCGGTGAAAAAAATGAGAATACCAACAAATTATAGATCTAGAGAGAGGTTCATCATGCATGTGAATACAATTTGAAGGGGCATCGAAGCTAAATGCTTATGTCATGTAGAATCCAAGGAAGATTGCATTGAGCCAAACTTAATGCATGGGAAAAAAGGTGTTTTGGAAGAATGATGTCAAAGAAAATGCTACAGTACGAACATACTACATGGATAGCATATTGGGAACATCAACCTTTTTTTAATGTACATGAAAGGATGGAAATATGTGTGAATTTATTGAAACCATAGTTCAAGACAAGAATGATTGATGGATGCATTTAATTAGGTGCAAAAAACATGAATAACGCCAAAAGAAAGTGGTTTACTGCATCTGGTGTAGAAAAAAGAAGTGTATGTGACCCGACGTTTTTGAAATAGTGAGAACAAAGCCAGGGGGAGTCAGTAATGTAGACAATCCCTTTTCCATTGATGTCAAAGGGGGAGAGAAGTTGATAGTCAGAGAGAAACTAAAAGAAGCCAAAAAGTCAAGTTTTATGTGTTTGAAGACATAAAGTCAAGTTTGTTGACCAATATATTATGTTTGTTGGTAAACAAGTGAAACATAAATGCCATTTAAATTATATCAGCAATATCATAAGAGAAGAGTATATGTAATAGTTCATATATATTAGACGAAATCAAGTGATGGGTCAAAAATGCCACATTCAAGTACATGGAAAGAAAATTGTTTATCCAACCCCATAGAAGTCCATACAAATACACAATTATTTCCTAACATATAAAAAATTACTAATATATTTTCTTCCATTTTAAAATGACAAGCATTATTCTCCACCATCAAATACATTTATAAATATGAACATAAAACATCCATATTAGAGACACAGTAAATGGGTAAACAAATAAAACCTTCTATACCTAGGGTGTATGGTTGAGTCATTTGTCTAAAAAACAAAACTTGAAAACTGTCATCATCAAAATACAAACTAATTTAAACACATATATAGAAATTTATGGATTACAAACGATAATAATTTTTTTTCATCTTTCTTAAGAAGACATCTAAAGCATGACCATACTCAATCATACTGAAAATCACGGTACTTTTTCACACCTCAAAACATTCTTTACATATATAACACTAAAAGGGATAAATTATCCCATGAAAGTCTCAAGTCCCCGTTGATGACACCTGCAAACCATCTTTAGTAAGTACAGTCATGCAAAAACCATGGTACTTTTAGTAATAGGATGATGGAAACAATATGGGAACCCAAACCATATTTGATATTATGTAATTGAATTTGTAATTTCTTTGTTTTGGTATAAAACCTCAATACCTAAAAGATATCGTCATCAAATTACAAAATAATTGGCACATATATATACAAATTTATGGATTATAAATGATAATTCATTTTCTTCATTTTTTCATTTTTTAAAAGAAATATGAAGCATGATTGCACTCAGTCATGCTGAAAATCATGGTACTTTTTGACACCTTCCAAACATGATTTATGTAACACCTCAGTTTTGACCCCGATTGCATTAAAATGTATATGATGCAAATATTGTAATTAATCATGTTGTGGAGCTCAAGGCAAAAGCCCCTCCATTGATTTAGCATTTTACGTTTCAGTGATTAAAATCGATGCCGATGGTATATTGTGCTAGCCAGGCATGTTATAGATTTGGAAATCATGTAACTATGCAATTTAATTAAAATACCCGCAACCAGCTATGTCAATGCAACATTAAAGAGATGGGGGCATGATTTCCTAAGGATAAGGGGGGGATATTCAAACATTTGAGACAATGGGGAAAAGCCAAATGTCAAGGGAAAAACCCATCAAGTTGTCAACCACCTTTCTTGTCTTATTCACCCAATAATTTATTTCTGCCAGAAACTGGTCGAGGTAGTTATTACACGGGGATGGGAAGAGTATGGTAGTCCAAATTCGAATTGGAGAATCCATCCGTTTTTGGGAAACATGATTTTGACTTATGGGGCAAGTTAACACCCAAAAATGCATGCCCATTTTGTTGTTCACCCACGTCCTCCATTTCCTCACACAGTGGAAGCTCGAAGAGCTCTCTCCTTCACATTTTTTGTCTACCTATGTGTTTTCCCTCACGTGGGCAGGAATTTTCTTCAATTTTCCCCATGGATGGGTAGTTGTTTTGGTAATGCTCAGTGTTTGGCTCTTTCATTCATGAATTGATGTCGTTTTCCTCATTGTGCATTCCCAGGAAATCCATTTTAGTGTTGTGGAGTGAATGGCCAACAAAGAATTACGATTTTGGGGTTTGTAGCTATCGATTTGGCTCATGCAATGACTAGAATTGTTGTTGAATTTGAATTGCTCATTTTGGGTTATTTTTCCCCATTTTAACAATCCATTTTTTGTTGCAAAACATTTTTTTCCTCAACCCAAAATTTTGTATCTTGTTATGTGTGCATCTTTTTCCTTGGTCTGAACTTGTTTGGAGTGGAATTGGGTCTGAATTAGCTTGATAAACCTAGTGTAGAAGGGAACCTCACAGACAGATCAAGAGGGGATGGTTTTCTTCTTTGAACACCCTAAAGAGCATTGGAAGTGAAGGTAAATCCCAACACTAGTACAAAATGAGGAATTAGCTACTAGGTGACTAAAAATTCTAGTCACCACGGGTTTTCCAAGTGATTTACTACTAAATATGATCAATTTTGATTGACTCAACTATAAACGACTAAAATTAACGACTAATTTAGTCACCAGTTAACAAATATGACTAGATAATAAGTGACTGAGTTTAAAATGACTAAAATAAATGACTAATTTAGTCACGACATAAAAAATGACTAGCTAGAAGAATATGAATTAGTCATTTTTAATTGTGACATGAAAAATTGCAAATTTGGCAATGAAGTGTAATTTTTGTAAGTTGTCTACCTTCTATTAGTAATATTAGTGCCATGCACCTCGATCTTCAGAGATCCAACAAAGCAATTGCATGAACTTTTAGACTTATGGGGGCTTTTATGGTTCGCAAAAAAAAAAAAATTCTCTAGCTTTCTATTTTTGGCGAATCAAAGGTCATGATAATTGATTGGGCCAGAGGTCTCACCAAGTTGCAGGCACTGATTTGTATATGATTGTAATTGGTTGAAAAGGATTGGGCTCCTAAAGAATTGTTTTCTTTGTTTATCCTTCAGGCACCTGTACAGGGAGTTCAATTCTGACGCGGACCTATTGTGTTGAATACTTAGGCTAAGAGGACTAGATTTACAAGTAATTTGTCTGAATCTAAGAAGATGCTTGAAGACACATCTAAGAAGAGTAAATGGAATTGGAACTCAGGCAATTCTAAACATGGTGATGAGATTGGTGTCGGTGGACAGAAATTGAAACTAAAAAATATTGGTATTGAGCTTCACGTTGGGTCTCCACTGCCTTCAGAATGACATCAATGTTTAGACCTTCAAGTTTGTTTTGTGTTTTTCTTGATTATCTATTGTGTTTTTTTTTCTATTCATGTTTTTTTTCTTTGTTGTGGATGTGGTGGAGAGGAAATGGCTAGATCATAATTCCCTTACAGTAACAGAGGAATGCTACACCTGCAGATGCACTATAATAGGCCATAAGGATCAAATCTATTATTGGATATCTTGTGATTTTCATAAGTTGCAGCCCCGAAAATAGGTCAGACCTTCCCAGGTTCATAATAATATTGCTATGTTTACAGATAAAACTCAGGAACTAGCAATTCAAGGGTTGGTAGACCAAAAATGTTGTGTATAGGATTTCAGACTAAAGGTTATAATATCTAAGAATTTCCTCGCTTCAAGGTTCAAGGGAGGGACCTGGACTCTTTACTTTCCCTACGGGACCCCTTCCAGAAACACTTACGAGAGGAGTTGTACAAGTCTTTACCTGCTGTTGCACCTATTTTTTTGTAGTAAAGTATAATGCTTTCCCAAATACTAAAACTGCGTAATCTGCTTAATATTGTTATATTTGTAAGATTCATGAGCAGCCCCCAGGAATTGTAAGACTCATTGATTAACTTTGGGGATTACAAAAATATCATACGGAAATAAGCCTTCCATTTCTCGAAGAATCCAACCTTTTAACAGACTAATTCAGAATATATACAAAAGGAGAAGGAAACTAAATATAGAATTAGAAAGTTAATTCCTAAATTTATGCTAACAATCTGATAGCTTCACAAGATATCCTAAATGAATTCAACTGCATTCTATCCTATTTCTAACTTAACTTTTCCATTGACAGCAAAGCTAACTCGATTCTTTCTAGAACTAGTTCACTAAATTGATTACCACTAACCTAAACATATGGAGAATATTCAATTAAGGGAAACCCACTCCCTTTTGTAAAATTTAGAATCTTAATTTTCGAATGGCCACGTTGCAATTTAAGAGTGATTCCCCTGCATCATTTATCCTTAGTAAAATATCTAGAGTAACCTGGTAAGCAACATTACAACTTTGGGAGAAGAGACGTTTGTAGTGCTTTGGAGCATATAAACCCAATTGTCAAAGAAAGAGCTAGTACTAATTTGCCAGGTGTGAGAGGTGTGAGTACCTCCTAAATGCATACTAATTTGCCATATGTGAGAGGAAGTGATGTTTTAATTTTGGTAAAAAATTAATGACGTATTTTTTATGTTTAGCTATTTCTATAAGTCGCTGTTAATTTTTTCTTAATTTTTCTAGAATTTGAACTTTAATAAAAGTGGTTTCTAAACCCAAATTTTAATTGCAAGTAATATGGATATGTTGGGTGTATATTGCATAATGTCAGAGGGTGTCATTTATGATTTGTGTTATATCCAGAAACCTACATCCATTTTTCAACAGTGCTCATAAGTGCTTGTCGATCCCAAGAGTTGATACACTCGATATTTGTACTTCATGTATAAGTTGATGTGATCAGGTGGCGATGCTGTTAATCAATCCAAGTATGCGTAAAGATCAGTTGACACCGATTCTCATTATGATACTCCATGCAATCGATCACAGAGTTGATATAGGAGTCGATGCCTTCTTATGAAAGGAAATATTCGTTAGAATATTTTTATTGAGGGCGATTCTTACAAACCTTGGTGCCATGATCAGTTTTATCTCCGGGTGCCTATTTCAAATGGGGAACTTGCCTTTATACATATTATTTATACTAGTAACTTTCTTTACCATTTTTTATTGTTTGACCTCTTTTCTTATATATTACTTTCTTTGAGAAGGAGATAACTAGTTAGTTAATATAGGTCCCATTTTGCCTTGTTTCCTGGTTTTGCTTTCAAATGACATTCCTTGACAGGTAGATTCAGAAGGTAGTGCAGCCAAGAGCCAATTGGTTCACGGTAGAAAGGAAGATATGCTACGAGGAATAGCTAGTCTCTTTACCAAGATGGTGCTAGTAGATTGATTGCTCGGAGTGAACGATTAAACTAGAGGAATTAGGGAGTACAGATATTGAGGGAACTCATTGGGGCAGTACGGTACAATATTACATGGCAGGAGTGAAAGAAACCTTCAATTAAATAGAATTAGAATATAGATTTTATATGCGTGGCTTACACCCAACTAGGAATGGGCTAGTAGATTATAATAATTGGCTGGGCAGTCTACCCCATACCAATTGGCTTTACCCAGTATACCATAC